>RXID01011095.1:0-83623 GCA_005019695.1 Trichopus zeylanicus subsp. travancoricus
ACACACGAAGGCCTCAGGAGGCACGAGGCAAACTAAGGGTCTTTCGGGATCCTTACCAGATACTAGCTGAGGAAGTGCAAAAGCTTGGAGGCGATGGCCCCAGGAACCAACACCCAGTTGGTTTACAAAGAGCTACCTATCCCAGCACCATCTCCGATGTGCGAAGATCAGATTCGGGGATACCGGAGGAGCCACAGGCACCTTCATACGGCTCGACAAACAACCAGGAGAATGGGTAGACTCCTGATGGGGAGAAACACCCCGCAAGACACACTAGAGCAGCAGATCGATCCTCAGGTACAATTAAAACTATCAATGCAGGAGAGAGCTGCCATAGTTCCAGCGGAGGTTCTGTACCACTCCCGGAAGGACGACGTGCACCATCGGGTGTACACACACAGGTCAGAGGAGGCAATCCTCTGTGTCGACAATGACCAGGTAGACCTCCCATTCATACAGGAGGAAAGCTACCATCAACTACGGCAAAGCGGGATGCAGTACATACACCTCGGTGTGCTGCAACTTCGACTCCAGATCCTACACCGACAGGAGGTTGGTACAATGGCTCTGGTCATCTTCCGCAACAACCAGTGGGAAGGAAACAAAGCACTACTGGCCACGATGGAGGTGGACCTAGCAAAAGGCAGTCAACTGGTATACGTTATACCAGACGTCATGATGACTGTCAAGGACTTCTACAAGCATGTACAAGTCTCTATCCTAACTAAGGGATACGAGAACTGGCAAAGTGGTGAGTCCAATTTATTAATCACTAGAGGCATGGTAGGAAGTCTCTCGAATACCCCAAACGTAGGCTTTGCCTACGAAATTCAAGGAGTCGTCGACTACCTAGCAAGCCACGGAGTACACGCCCTCCCAGGACATAGGTACTCAGCAGAGGCGCTGCAAGGGCGCAGCTGGACTGTCCGGCCAACGAAGCTCTCCGCACCAACTCAACCTGAGGCGGTCATGAGCAAGAGCCTCCTTGATGGGAGCATCTCTTTGCGGTTCAGAAGCTACAAGCCGACAGTAATGCCAAGGAGATCCTGCTACCACCCAAGAGATGAGGAGGCATTCAATGACGAAGAGGAGCTCAGAACTCCTCATATAATTGCCATCCTGCTGGAGGAAGAGGAGGAAGATGAAGAGGAAAGTGACGACGAAAGTTGCTTTCATCAGCTTTGCAAAGAGGGGTTCCCTGAAGGAGGAGAGATGGAATACCCAATCAGAGCTCCAAAGTGGGATGTATATCCCGACGAGGATGAAGATCCTCCTGAAGGCAGAAAGGATGTGCTTTCCCAACAACCAGATGAAGTCTGGGACACACTAGGGGAGCCTAGTGGGAAGTACGACTACTATGTGAAATACACTCCCCCGGAGTAATTCTACTATGGCCCCCCCGAACCAACTGGATGGGGAGACGAAGATGACGAGAAAGAGCCTGATAAGGAGGAACCAGCCAGCATACCTTCTGAGAGGCATGAGGAAGAAGGTAACACTTGTCCCCCTCTTAGTGCTACTGTTATTGCAGCAGGCATCGAAGAAGAAGTACCGGAGATGGAGTACCCTGCCCTGCGAAAACTAGCCGAAAGGCTATCTGAAAGGTTGTACACAAGTACACTAACCTCGGCAACATCTTCGAGCGGGCCGTACATGTCCCCCACAGATGCTTCAATGGAACCAGGACCCCCAGGTTACCCACCAGCGGCCAACACGACTCCAGCAATATCCAGAACAACAACGGAGTCTGGGCAGCGGAACCAAGGAAGTTTCCAAAGAGGCTTCAGCAATGAAATGTGGACCCTACCGTCCGCACAGCAGAATGAAGGAGCCCTCTTGATAATACCCGAACAGCTCGGGCTATTTGAGGAAACATTTGCAAGATGGGAAACCATCACAAGGAACCATGTTGCCGCGCAAGGATTCACTGATGCGCGAGACAAGATTGAATACATGGAAAACCTCCTAGGGGAAACAGCTAGGCTTGCATGGGTGCAATGGCGTATGCTATATGGCGCAGAATACCAAGCCATTATTGCAGCCGGAGGAGGAAGGGATGGCACTCAAAACATCCTTTCCCAGATGAGAAGGGTCTTCTCACTGAAGGATCCAGCCCAAGGTTCAACCTTGGCTCAAGACACGGCATACCGGGACTTGGAAAGACTTTCATGTACAAACATGAAAGATATCCTTTTATACATGAATGACTAACTCAGGTTAGCTACCAAAACTGGAAGGTTGTTTATAGGCACGGAGCTATCTGAGAAGTTCTGGTTAAAAATGCCAGGAGACATTGGTCGTAGAATGAAGGCGGCCTTCGATCAGAGGTATCCTGGAGTAAACATCGGGGTGATACCCTGGATACTATTCGCCTACAAATACCCGGAGGAGGAATGCAAAGACGCCGCATTCAAAAGATCCCTCAAGGATCTTTCCTTCTGCAGCAAGATCCCGATCCCAGGCTACTACACCACAGAAAAGAAGTACGGGGTCAGAAAGGAGAAGACATACAAAGGAAAGCCGCACGACACCCACGTACGCATTGAGAGAAAGAAGCACCTTGTGCGCAACAGGCGCTGCAAGTGTTACCTCTGCGGAGACATGGGGCATTTCGCCCGAGAATTCCCCAATGACAGAAAGAACGTAAAGAGGGTGGCCATCTTCGAGCAACTAAATGTTCCAGAAAATTATGACTTAATATCTGTGCAGGAAGGAGAAGACCAGAGTGATGCAATATACAGCATCTCAGAAGGGGAGGATCCTCAGAACCTCCATAACTCCCTCCGCCCACTCATACAAAATGAAGTTATATATGTTCTACAGGAACTCGAAGCAGGATGCCAACCTCCAAAGGAAGGAAGCGTAACTGGCCAAAGCCACTGTCCCGTAGCAGGCGGAGCGTGGTGGGAAGTCTAGTACCTACCACTGTCCCGTAGCAGGCGGAGCGTGGTGGGAAGTATAGTTGCTAATACAGAAAAGTAGAATCCTGTTATACAGTACCGTAGCCACTAGAGCTACGAAATAAGAAGTCAAAGCCTAGCAAGAGGATGAGCCTAGCCAAAGGACGAGCTACCAGCCTATGACAGCGACGTCTTTTGGAGTCTTTTGTAAAGGCTATGCCTTAGGATATAAAGGCTACGCCTTAGGATAAGATCTCTTTTGGAGTCTTTTGTAAAGACTACGCCTTAGGATAAGAGGGCTATGCCTAGGACAAGACTTCCCTTGGAGTCTTATGTAAAGGCTATAGGCCTACTCTAGTATAGGTTACTATTATGCTGATGTAAGCGCTTAGCTCATACCACCAGCTGATGTGAGCGCTTACATCACCGTGCCCTCTATATAAGGGGCACGCCTCCATTGTAAATGAACATACCAGAAATCGTAAGGAATTTAGCAATAAGAATCCGAGAGTTTCTCCATATCTTCTCCTTATTTCTTGTTGCTACTTTCATTCATAAGAAACGCTTCCGAGACCTTGAACAGTTCGGCGAGCATCGCCGGCGTTAGCAATGTCGACTTCATGCGGAAGTATAGTTGCTAATACAGGAAAGTAGAATCCTGTTGTACAGTACCGTAGCCGCTAGAGCTACGAAATAAGAAGTCAAAGCCTAGCAAGAGGACGAGCGTAGCCAAAGGACGAGCTACCAGCCTATGACAGCGACGTCTTTTGGAGTCTTTTGTAAAGGCTATGCCTTAGGATATAAAGGCTACGCCTTAGGATAAGATCTCTTTTGGAGTCTTTTGTAAAGACTACGCCTTAGGATAAGAGGGCTATGCCTAGGACAAGACTTCCCTTGGAGTCTTATGTAAAGGCTATAGGCCTACTCTAGTAGAGGTTACTATTATGCTGATGTAAGCGCTTAGCTCATATCACCAGCTGATGTGAGCGCTTACATCACTGTGCCCTCTGTATAAGGGGCACGCCTCCATTGTAAATGAACATACCACAAATCATAAGGAATTTAGCAATAAGAATCCGAGAGTTTCTCCATATCTTCTCCTTATTTCTTGTTGCTACTTTCGTTCATAAGAAATGCTTCCGAGACCTTGAACAGTTCGGCGAGCATCACCGGCGTTAGTAAGGTCGACTTCATGGTATCAGAGCTAGCTAAAGATATGGCGGAGTTGAACCCCCAGAGGTCAAGGTGCCAAGAGTGCGAGGTAAGGGTCGTAATTACCCAAATCCTGATCTTCACTACTGTGTTCAGATTTTGTGTTAAGAATTCATAAGTGCTATCTTTTTCCTTTGTGGTATTTTGCGGATTAGAATTAAGCATGGTTTTATACTGACTGGGTGAAGAGCTTTGTAGAAGGAAAAAGGACAGGTCCTAACTTGGCAGTGAAGGCGAGTGGCCGTGAGTAAGCCCAAGGGCACACCTGTATGATCCTGAAGCATTGCTTTAATCTAGTAAGGAATTGCCATGTTTAACCTAATACGGGAATTTATCCTTGGGAAATTATGGTAACTGTGAACTTTTAGCCCATATGTCTGAAGCATGGGAAAAATCCATTCAGGAGGGGTATGACCGTTCCCGAACCTCTAGCCTTGAGTATCTTGACCTTGCTTTAGTAACAAAAGTTTCCACCAATCAACTAGCTCATAACTTGTCTGTGATTTACGACAAAACTTGTATTTCATCAAGAGTTAACTTAAAGAATTTAAAACAACTCTTTGAACTGCATCAAGCTTGTACACAAGAGATCTCGAGGCTTGAGATTTCTCTGAAGACTTTAACAATTGCAGTCCTAGACAGCAGGCCTCTTTCAAAATAAGAGGCCCGAGGACTCGTACTTGAGGCATTCAGGCAACAACCCCAGCAAAGAGAACCAGGCGACAGCGTTGAACTGCTGGACAAGCTTCTCCAACAGCACGAGAGGCACACACGAAGGCCTCAGGAGGCACGAGGCAAACTAAGGGTCTTTCAGGATCCTTACCAGATACTAGCTGAGGAAGTGCAAAAGCTTGGAGGCAATGGCCCCAGGAACCAACACCCAGTTGGTTTACAAAGGGCTACCTATCCCAGCACCATCTCCGGTGTGCGAAGATCAGATTCGGGGATACCGGAGGAGCCACAGGCACCTTCATACGGCTCAACAAACAACCAGGAGAATGGGTAGACTCCTGATGGGAAGAAACACCCCGCAAAACACACTAGAGCAGCAGATCGATCCTCAGGTACAATTAAAACTATCAATGCAGGAGAGAGCTGCCATAGTTCCAGCGGAGGTTCTGTACCACTCCCGGAAGGACGATGTGCACCATCGGGTGTACACACATAGATCGGAGGAGGCAATCCTCTGTGTCGACAATGACCAGGTAGCCCTCCCATTCATACAGGAGGAAAGCTACCATCAACTACGGCAAAGCGGGATGCAGTACATACACCTCGGTGTACTGCAACTTCGACTCCAGATCCTACACCGACAGGAGGTTGGTACAATGGCTCTGGTCGTCTTCCGTGACAACCGGTGGGAAGGAAATAAAGCACTACTGGCCACGATGGAGGTGGACCTAGCAAAAGGCAGTCAACTGGTATACGTTATACCAAACGTCATGATGACTGTCAAGGACTTCTACAAGCACGTACAAGTCTCTATCCTATCTAAGGGATACCAGAACTGGCAAAGTGGTGAGTCTAATTTATTAATCACTAGAGGCATGGTAGGAAGGCTCTCGAATACCCCAAACGTAGGCTTTGCCTATGAAATTCAAGGAGTCGGCGACTACCTAGCAAGCCACGGAGTACACGCCCTCCCAGGACGTAGGTACTCAGCAGAGGCGCTGCAAGGGCACAGCTGGACTGTCTGGCCAACAAAGCTCTCCGCACCGACTCAACCTGAGGAGGTCATGAGCAGGAGCCTCCTTGATGGGAGCATCTCTCTGCGGTTCGGAAGCTACAAGCCGGCAGAAATGCCAAGAAGATCCTGCTACCTCCCAAGAGATGAGGAGGCATTCAATGACGAAGAGGAGCTCAGAACTCCTCATATAATTGTCATCCTACTGGAGGAAGATGAAGAGGAAAGTGACGACGAAAGTTACTTTCATCAGCTCTGTAAAGAGGGGTTCCCTGAAGTATCCAAGTATCCAAGTATCCAAGTATTGTAAGCAATCGTGTGAATTTAGCAATAAGAATCCGAGAGTTTCTCCATATCTTCTCCTTATTTCTTGTTGCTACTTTCTTTCTTGAAAAGAGCTTCCGTGACCTCTAACACTTCGGCGAGCATCGCCGGCGTTAGGAAGGTCGATTTCATAGTACTATAGTAGGACATGTTGCAGTAGAAGCAGAAGTAGTAGTTGAACTAGCAGCAAAAGTAGCAACAACAATTATTATGGTGGTAGCAATTATAGCGGCAACTACAACGGAAGTAGTAGTGTTATAGTAGTAGTAGTTGCAGTAGTAGTAGTAGTAGCAGTAGTAGTAGTAGTAGTAGTGGCAACACCAATAGTAGTAGTAGTGTAGTAATAGTAGTTGTTATAGTAGTAGCTGTAGTAGCAATAGTGGTAGTAGTAACAGCAGCAGCAGCAGTAGTATCAGTAGTAGTAGCGGAAGTAGTAGTAGTAGAAGTTGTAGAAATAGGAGAAGTGGTAGGAGGAATAGCAATAGTTGTAGTGGTAGTAGTCGTAGTAATAGCAGTAGTAGTAGTCATAGTATTAGTAGTGATAGTGGTTGTAATTTTAGTCGTAGTAGTAGTAGTAGTAGTAGCCATTGTTTTACTAGTTGTAGCAGTTGTAATAGTTTTAGCAGTAGCAGAAGTAGCTATAGTAGTAGTTGTAGTAGTAGTAGTAGTTACAGTATTAGCAGTAGTAGCATTAGTAGTAGTTGTAGTTGTAGTAGCAGTAGCAATAGTAGTAGTAATAGGTGTAGTACTAGTAGTTGTAGAAGTAGTAGTGGCAATAGCAGTAGCAATAGTAGTGGCAAGAGTAGTTACAGTAACAGCAGCAGCAGTAGTAGTAGTTGTCGTAGAAGTAATAGAAGTAGTAGTAGCAATAGTAGTAGTACAAGGAGAAGCATTAGTAGGAGTAGTAACCGTAGTAGTAGTAATAGTAGAAGCAGCAGCAGTAGCATTGACAATAGTAATAGTTGTATTATTATCATTATTATTATTATTATTATTAGCAGTAGTAGCAGTAATATTAGTAGTATTAGGAGTAATAGTAGAAGTAGCAGAAGTAATAGTAGTAGCAGTTGTAGTAGTGGTAGTAGTTATAGTAGAAGTAGCAGTCATAGTAGTAATAGTATGAGCAGTAGTAGAAGTCACAACAGTTGTAGCAGTAGTAGAAGTAGTAGTAGAAGTAGCAGTAGTAGTAGTAGAAGCAGTAGTGGTAGCGGTCGTAGTAGTAGTAGAACTAGTATTAAGTAATAGTAGTAGTGCTAGATGCAGTAGTAGTAGAAACTTTAGTGGTAGTCGTAGTAGAAGTAGGAGTAGTAGTTATTGTTGTAATAGTAGGAGGAGTAGCGGTATTAGTAGCAGCAGCAACAGCCACAACAACAATAGTAGTTGTAGTAGTAGTAGTAGTACTAGTACTAGTACTAGTAGTAGTAGTAGCAGTAGTAGTAGTAATAGTAGTAGCCATAGTAGTAGTAATCGTAGTAGTAGTAGTAGTAGCTGTAGAAGTCGAAGTACTAGTTGTACTAGTAGTAGTAGTAGCCACAATGAAACAAGTAGTAGTTGTCGTAGCAACAGCAGCAGTAGCTGTAGTAGTAGTAGCAGTAGTAGCAGGAAAAGTAGCAGTAGAAGTTGTAGTAGCTGTAGCAACTATAGCAAAAGTAGCTACAGAAGTAGTATCAGTAGCAGTAGAAGTGGTAGTAGTAGTAGTAGTGGCAACAGTGACAACAACAATAGTAGTAGTTGCTGTAGTAGTCGTGGTAGCATTAGTAGCCACTTTAGTAGCAGTAGTAGTAGTAGTTATTATTGTTGTAGTAGTTGCAGAAGTAGTAGCAGTACTAATAATACTAGTAGTAGCAACCATTGTGGTAACAGTAGTAGTATTAGTAGTAGTAGAAGTAGAGGAAGTTGCAGAAGTAGCAGCAGTAGCAGCAGTAGTAGCGATAGTCATAGTAGTAGTTGCAATAGTAGCGGTAGTCGTAGTAGTAGAAGTAGTAGTAGTGGTAGCAGTAGCAGGAGTTGTAGTAGTAGTCATCGTAGTAGTAGTTGTGGTAGTAGTAGTAGTGCTAATAGTAGTAGCAACAAAAGTAATAGTACAACTTGCAATAGTAGTAGTGGTAGGAGGAGTAGTAGTGGTGGTGGTAGTAGTAGTAGTGGAAGAACAAGTACTACTAGTAGTAGTAGTAGAAGTAGAAGTAGAGGAAGTAGTAGTAGTAGTAGAAGTAGTAGTAGTAGTAGTAGTTGTTGTTGTTGTTGTTGTTGTTGTTGTAGTACTAGTAGTGGTGGTAGTAGTACTAGTAGCAATAGTAGTAGTAGTACTAGAAGTAGAAGTAGTAGTAGTTATAGCCATAGTAGTTGTAGTTGTAGAAGTAGGAGGAGGAGGAGTAGGTGTAGGAGTAGGAGTAGTAGTATGAGTAGCAACAGAAGTAGGACTAGTAGTCGCAGTAATAGTAGAAGTAGTTGTAGTCGTTGTAGTTGTAGTAGTAGTTTTAATAGGTGTAATAGAAGTAGTACTAGCGGCAACAGTAGTAGTAGTAGTTGTTGCAGTAACAGTAGTTTCAAGAATAGTAGTAGTAGTAGTGGGAGTAGATGTAGCTGGAGCAGTTGTTGTAGTTGTAATTATAGCTGTAGAAGTAGTAGTAGGAGCAGCAGTAGTAGTAGGAGTTGTAGAAGTAGCCACAATAGTAGTAGTTGTTGTAGTAGTAGTAGAAGTAGTAGGAGGAGTTGTAGTAGTAGAAGTAGTAGTAGTAGCAGTGGTAGTCATAATAGTAGTAAGAGGAGTTGTAGAAGTGATAGCAGTGTTTGTCATAGTAGTAGTTGTAGTACTAGTAGTAGTAGCGGTTGCTGTAGTAGGTAGTAGGAGTAGTATCAGTAGTAGCAATAGGAGTAGTTGTAGTTGTAGTTGTAGAAGTTGTAGTATTAGTAGTAGAAGCAACAGTAGTAGTATTAGTAGTAGGAGCAACAGTTGTAGTAGCAGTAGTAGTTGTAAAAGTGGTAGTAGTAGCTGTAGTAGTAGTAGTAGTAGTAGTCGTAGTATGAGTAGTACTAGTAGCAATAGGATTAGTTGTAGCAGTAGTAGTTGTTGCAGTAGTAGTATGAGTAGTAGTAATTGTAGTAGTTGTTGGAGTTGTAGCAGTTCTAGTAGTAGTAGTAGGAGGAGGAGGAGGAGGAGGAGGAGGAGTAGTAGCAATAGTAGTAGTAGCAGTAGTAGCAGTAGTAGTAGCAGCAGTAGTTGTAGTAGTTAGAGTAGTTGAAGTAGCAACAGGAGTAGTTCTAGAAGAAGCAGTTGTAGCATAGTAGTAGTAGTAGTAGTAGCAGTTCTTGTAGTGGCAGTAGTAGTAGTAGTTGTTATTGTAGTAGTAGTAGTAGTAGTGGTAGTAGTAGTAGCAGAAGTAGTAGTCATCGTAGTAGTAGTGGTTGTTGTTGTTGTTGTAGTTGAAGTAGTGGGAGTCACGGTAGTAGTAGCAGTACTAGTAGTAGGAGTAGTAGTTGTAGCAATTATAGAAGTTGTAGTAGCAGTAGTAGAAGTAGCAGTAGTATTAGTAATAGTGATAGTAGAAGTTGTTGGAGTAGCAGTGGTGCGAGTACTAGTTGTTATAGTTGTAGTGTAGTAGTAGTTGCAGCAGCAGCAGTAGTAGTAGAGGAATTAGGAGTAGCAGCAGTAGTAGTAGTATTAGTTGTAATATAAGCAGTAGAAGTAGTAGTTATTGTAGTTGCAGTTGTAGTCGTATTAGTAGCAGCAATAGTAGTCATAGTGGCAGCAGTAGTTGTAGCAAAAGTAGCAGCAGTAATAGGAGTAGTAGTAGTAGTTGGAGTAGTAGTAGTTGCGGTATTTGGAGTAATAGAAGTAGTACCAACAGCAACAGTAGTAGTAGTTTTAGTAGTAGCAGCAGCAGTAGTTTCGAGAATAGTAGTAGCAGTAGTAGTGGAAGTAGTAGTAGCAGTAATAGTTGTTGTACTAGTAGTTGTAGCAGTAGAAGTAGTGGTAGGAGTAGCAGTAGGAGTAGGAGTTGGAGTAGTGGTAGTAAATATAGTATTAGTAGAAGTAGTAATAGCTGTAGTGGTAGTTGTAGTAGTAGTAGGAGAAGGAGTTGTAGAAGTGGTAGTAGTATTTGTTTTAGTAGTAGCAGCAGCAGTAGTACTACTAGTAGTAGTTGTAGTAGAAGTAATAGCAGTAAGTGCAGTAGTGCTAGTAGCTCTAGTAGGAAGTAGGAGTAGTAGTAGCAGTAGCAATAGGAGTTGTTGTTGTAATAGTCGTAGTAGTAGTAGTATTAGCTGTAGTAGCAGTAGCAGTAGGTGTAGTAGTAGGAGGAGGAGTAGTAGTAGTAGTAGTAGTAGTAGGAGTAGCAGTAGCAATGAGAGTAGTTATTGTAGTAGAACTATTAGTAGTAATAATTATAGTAGTTGTTCGTGTAGTAGCAGCAGCAGCAGTAGGAGTAGTAGTTAAAGTAGTAGTGGTGGTGCAATAGTAGTAGTAGCAGTAGCAATAGTAGCAGTAGCAATAGGAGTAGTTGTAGTAGTAGGAGTAGGAGTAGGAGTAGTAGTTGTAGTAGTGGAAGAAGAAGTACTAGTAGTAGTAGTAGTAGTAGTAGTGGTTGAAGTAGAGGAAGTAGTAGTAGTTGTAGAAGTAGTAGTAGTGGTGGTGGTGGTGGTGGATGCAATAGTAGCAATAGTAGTTGTAGTAGTAGTTGTTGTTGTTGTTGTAGTAGTAGTAGTAGTGGTAGTAGTACTAGTAGCAATAGTAGCAGTAGTACTAGAAGTAGTGGAGGTAGTTGTACCAATAATAGTAGTAGTTGTAGAAGTAGTAGGAGGAGGAGTAGGTGTAGGAGTAGGAGTAGCAGTATGAGGAGCAATAGAAGTAGTACCAGCAGTTGCAGTAATAGTGGAAGTAGTAGTAGTTGTTGGAGTAGAAGTAGCAGCAACAGCGGTAGTAGTAGTTTTAGTAATAGGTGTAATAGAAGTAGTACCAGCGGCAACAGTAGTAGTAATAGTAGTTGCAGTAGCAGTAGTTTCAAGGATAGGGGTGGTAGTAGTAGTAGTGGAGTAGTAGTTGCAGGAGTAGTTGTTGTAGTAGTAGTTGTAGCAGTAGAAGTAGTAGTAGGAGTAGCAGAAGGAGTAGGAGTTGGAGTAGTAGTAGTAGTAGTGGTAGTAGTAGTAGTAGTCGTAGAAGTAGTAGCAGCAGCATTGGTAGTGGTAGCAAAGGTAGGAGGAGGAATTGTAGTGTTTGTTGTAGTAGTAGTAGTAGTACTAATAGGAGTAGTGGTTGCTGTAGTAGGTAGTAGGAGTAGTAGTAGTAGTAGCAATAAGAGTAGTTGTAGTAGTAGTAGTATTAGCAGTAGGAGCAATAGTAGTAGTAGCAATAGTAGTTGTAGAAGTAGTTCTAGTAGATGTAGTAGTAGTAGTATGAGTAGTACTAGTAGCAATAGGAGTAGTTGTAGTAGTAGTAGTATGATTAGTAGTAATTGCAGTACTTGTTGGGGTTGTAGCAGTTCTAGTAGTAGTAGTTGGACTAGTTGTAGTAGTAGTAATAGTAGTAGTAGTAGTAGCAGCAGTAGCAGTAGTAGCAGCAACATTAGATGTAGTAGTAGTAGTAGTAGTAGTAGTAGTAGTAGTAGTGGTAGTAGTAATAGTAGTAGTATAGTAGTAGTAGTAGTAGTAGTAGTAGTAGTAGTAGTAGTAGTAATAGTAGTAGTAGTAGTAGTAGTAGTAGTAGTGGAAGTAGTTGAAGTAGCAGCAGGGGTAGTTCTAGAAGAAGCTGTTGTAGCATAGTAGTAGTAGTAGTGGTAGCAGTTGTTGTAGTGGCAGTAGTCGCAGTAGTAGCAATAGTAGTAGTTGTAGCAGTAATAGTAGAAGTAGCAATAGTATTAGTAGTAGTGATAGTAGAAGTTGTTGGAGTAGTAGTGGTGCGAGTACTTATTGTCCTAGTTGTAGTGTAGTAGCAGTTGTAGTAGTAGTAGTAGTAAAGGTATTAGCAATAGCAGTAGTAGCAGTAGTATTAGTTGTAGTAGTAGCAATAGAGTAGTTGTTGTTGTAGTTGCAGTTGTAGTCATATTAGTAGCAGCAGTTGTAGTCATTGTGGCAGTGATAGTAGTAGCAAAAGTAGGAGAAATAGTAGTAGTAGTTGGAGTTGTAGTTGTTGCAGTACTTGGAGTAATAGAAGTAGTACCAGCAACAACAGTAGTAGTAGCAGTAGTCTCAAGAATAGTAGTTGTAGTACTAGTGGAAGTAGTAGTAGCAGTAATAGTTGTTATAGTAGTAGGAGTAGTAGTAGGAGTAGGAGTTGAAGTAGTGGTAGTAAATATAGTAGTAGTAGAAGTAGTAGAAGCCAAAATGGTAGTTGTATTAGTAGTAGGAGGAGGAGGAGTTGAAGTGGTAGTAGTGTTTGGTTTAGTAGTAGTAGTAATACTAGTAGTAGCAGTTGTAGTAGAAGTAGTAGCAGTAGGAGCAGCAGCAGCAGTAGTTCTAGTAGGTATTAGTAGTAATAGTAGTAGCAATAGGAGTTGTTGTGGTAGCAGTCGTAGTAGTAGTAGTAGTATTAGCAGTAGCAGCAGTAGAAGTAGGTGTAGTAGTTGGAGTAGTAGTAGCAGTAGTAGTTGTAGAAGCAGCAGCAGCAGCAGCAGCAGTAGTAGTAGTACCAATGGGAGTAGTTGTAGTAGCAGTAGTATTACTAGTAATAATTGTAGTAGTTGTTGGTGTACTAGCAGTTCTAGTAATAGTACTAGTAGTAGTAGTATGCGCATTAGTAATAATAGTAGTAGTAGTAGCAGTAGTAGTAGTAGTAGTAGTTGTTGTTGTTGTTGTAGTAGTAGTAGTTGAAGCAACAATAGTAGTAGTGGTAGTAGTAATAGCGGTTGAAGTAGTAGTACTCGAAGCTGTAAGAGTAGTAGTTGTAGCTGTTATAGTAGTTGTAGTGGTTGTTGTTGTACTCTGACTACTGCTACTAATACCACTACTACAACCTCTGCAAATGCCACTACTTCTTCTGCTGCTATAAGTACTACAACCATAACTACCACTACTACTGCAACTGCTGCAACAAGTACTGTGTGTACTATAACTTATAGTACTCCTACTGCTACAATTGGTATTGCGACCACTACAGCTACAACTACTGATTCTACTACTACTGTTACTACTACTATAATGACTGCTAATACTTTAACAACTGCAACTGCTACTATTACTACAACTAGTAGTACTACGACTAATAGCTACTACTGTTGCTACTGCTACTATTACTACAACTACTAGTACTACTACTACTCCAACTACAACTACTGTCACTACTGCTATTGTTTCTACAGTTGCTGCTGCTTCTGCTACTGCTACTACTACTACTACTGCTACTGCTACTACTACTAGAACTACTACTACTGCTCCTACTACTGCTCCGACTACTCAAAGTACTATTGTTGTTGCTGCAACTGCTACTACTGTAACTGCTACAACTGCTACTACTGCTACTACTACTTTTCTACTACTACCATGACTACTTTTTCTATTACTACTACTGCTACTGCTGCTACTGCTGATACTACAACTACAACTACTAGTACTACTACTATTACCACTACAACTGTTACTACTACTATTATTGCTTTTATTACTACTACTTACCACTACTACCACTACTATTATTACTACTACAACTACTACACTACTACTACTACTACTATTACTACTAGTACTACTACTACTACTAATATTACAACAATTACTACTATTATGGCCGCTATTACTACTACTACTACTACTACTACTACTACTATTGCTATTGCTACTACTGCTACTGCTACTAATATTACTACTACTACAGAAACTGTTATAACTACTACATCTACTGCTTTTACTACAATTACTTGTTCTACTACTACTACAAGAGCCACGACTACTACTACGACTACTGCTGCTAATGCTACTATTGCTACAACTACTACAGCAACTACTACTACTACTGTTACTATTTCTACTACTATTGCATCTACTATTGCTGCTACTACTAATTCTACTACTATGACCAATACTACTATTATTACTACTGCTACTACTACTACAACTCCTCCTACTACTACTACAGCTACTGCTAGTACTACTACTGCTACTACTAGTACCATGACTACTATTATTGCTACAACTACTGATGCTACTACTACAACTACTACTAATACTGCTACTCCTCCTCCGATCTGCTCTGACTACTACTGTTACTACTTACTATACTACTACTACTATTGCAGCTTTCACTACTTCTACTACTACTACTACGTCTAATGTTGCTACTACTAATACTACTACTACTAGTACAACTACTGCTAATACTACCGAACTACTACTGCTACAACTGCTACTCTGACTACTGCTACTATTGGTGCTATTATTGCTCCTGTTACTGCCATCGCCACTGCTCCTGGTAGTACTTCTACTACTATTACTACTACTACTACTACTAATACTACTACTACAACCATTACTGCTACCACTGCGAATACTAGTACTGCTGCTATTGCGGCTACCTCTATTACTACCGTAACTACAACTACAAATACAACTACTCCCACGGCTACAACTACTGCAACTGCTTTGACTACTACTGGTACTACTGCTACTACTACTACTTCTTTTGCTACTACTACTATAACTGTTTCTGCCACTACTACTGTTACTATAGCTGCTGCATCGACTACTACTACTACTGCTACTACTACTACTTCTCCGGCTACAACTGATACTACTACTTGTACAACTGCTACAATAGCTACTGTTACGGCTACTACTCCCACTACTACTATTCCTGAAACTACTGCTGCTGCTGCTACTACTACTACTATGACTGCTACAACTACCCTTATGCTACTGCTACCACGCCTACTATTGTTACACTTGCTACTCCTACTCCTCCTGCTACTACTACTACAACCACTACTAGTACTACTGATACTCCTACTACACTGCTTCTATTACTACTTCAACTACTACGACTACTGCTACTACTCCTCCTACTACTACTATTGCTCCCACTATTATTTCTACTGCTACTACCACTACTACAGCTCCTACTATTATTTCTACGGCTACTACTACTAATACTACCACTACTACTACAACTGCTACTACTTCCGCTACACTATTACAACAATTACTACTACTACAACTACTGCTACTACTGCTGCTACTGCTACTAGTACTACTAATTTTGATACTACTACTACTACCGCTATTACCCCAACTACTACTATTGCTACTGCAACTGCTATAGCTATTATTGGTACTACGACTGTTGCTACTATTATAACTTCCTCTACTGCTACTGCTATTTCTAGTGTTGCTACTACTACTACTCCAACTATTACTACTACTACTACAGTAATGCCATTACTACTACAGCTACTACTATTATATCTGCTAATACTACGTCAACTACTTCTACTACCACTACTTCAACTACCGTTACTATTGCTGCTTCTGCAGTAGCTACTGCTACTACTGCTACTTCTCCTATTACTACGACTACAGCAATTAACACTACTACTACTACTTCCACTACAACTTTAACTACTACTACTATTATAACTACTACGACTACTACTACTAATACTCCTTCGGCTACTGCTACTACTACTACAACTATCAATGCTGCTACTACTGCTACTATTGCTAATACACTCCTACTGCTACGAGTACTAATGCTACTACAACTACTATTACTACTGCTACCCCTCCAACTACAACTTCTGCTACTACTACAACTGCTGTTGCTACTTCTACAAATACTATTACTTCTGCATAAACTATTACAAGTACTCCTACTATTGTAACTTTGCGGCTACTTCTACAAATACTACTACTAGCACTTCTACTATACTATTGCTACTACTTCTACTACTACTACTACTACTACTACTACTTTACTACAAGTGCAACTGAAACTGCTACTACTACCACTCCTACTACTAGTACAACTGCTGCTGCTACTGCTACTACTACTATTACTATTACTACTACTACTACTCCTACACCAACCCCTACTCCTACTACTACTCCTACACAAACCCCTACTCCTACTGCTACTCCTACTACTACAACTACAACAACTAGTACTACAACAACAACTACTACAATTACTACTACTACTTGTGCTTCCACTACGATGATTGCCATTACGACTACTACAACTATTACTACTGCATTTACTACTACTACTACTGCTAATACTACGACTACTACAATAACTACTACTATTACTGCTGCTACTACTACTACTACTACTACTATTCATACTACCACTTCTACTGCTATTAATACTACTACTACTGCAACAACAGCTACTCCTACTACTGCAATTACAACTACTACTGCTGCTATTGCTATTACTACTACTACTACACCAAGTACTGCTCCTACAACTACTCCTACTCCTACCCCTACTCCTCCTACTACTACTACTACTACGACTACTACTACTACTCCTCATACTTCTACTACTACTACTACTACAACTACTAAAACTATTACAACTGCTACTAGTACTACTACTACTATTACTATAACTACTAGTGATACTGCTACTGCTACTACTACTACTGCCCCTACATGTAATATTACTACAACTACTACTACTACTTCTACAACGGCTACTACTACTGCAGCTACAACTACGGCTCTTATTGCTACTGCTACTACTACTACTACCACAGATGTTGCTACCATCACTACTACAACAATAACTACTGCTGCTGCTGCTTCTACTACACTACTACAACAAAAACTACTACTCCAACTACTACTCCAACTACTACTACTACTATTAGTAGAACTACTACGACTAGTCCTAATACTACTACTACTACATCTCTGAGTACTACTACTACTTCTACAACTGCAAATGCGACAACTACTGCTACTACTACTGCTACTGCTACTGCTGCTACTACTGCCATTACTACTACTACTACTGCTGCTACTACTACTATGGCCACTACAACTTCTATTACTATTACGACAACTACTATTGCTACTACTACTACTACTACTACTGCTACTACTACTACTACTACTACTACTACTACTTCTACTACTACTACTATTACTACTATTACTCTGATTAGTTATACTACTATAACTACTTCTACTCCTAATACTTCAACTGCTATAATGACAACTACTGCAGCTACTACTACAACTACTGCTACTAGTGCAACTGCCACTACTACTACTACAACTGTAACTACTGCTACTACTGTTGTTACTACTATCGCTCCAACTACTGCTACTACTACTACTACTGATACAACTAATTCTACTACACCTACTACTACTACTTCTACTACTAGTACCGCAACTACTCATACTATTACAACAATAACCACTACTGTTACTGCAACTACTACTATTAGCACGATCACTACTATTGCTACGACTTCTACTATTACTACTGCTGCTGTTTTTGCCGCTACTTCTACTAATGCTAATACATTTGCTACTACTACGGCAAGTACTACTACTATTTCTACTACTACTGCTACTAAAAGTACTAATACTAATATAGCTATTATTTCTGCTACAACTACTACTTCTCCTACTACTACTACTACTGCTACTACTTCGGCTACTACTACTACCCCTACTGCTACTAATACTACAGTCGCAACTACTACTACTGCTACAACTATTATTGCAACTAGTACTACTATTACGACCACTACAACTACCACTACTACTTCTACTTCTATTTCTACTACTATTGTTGCTATTACTACTGCTGCTACGATTGCTAAGACAGCTACCACTGCTACTACTACAATTGCGGCTACTACCGCTACTACTAGGACTACTACAACAACAACAACTACAATTACTAATGTTGCTGCTACTATTACTACAACTACTACTTCTACTTCTTCGCCTCCTACTACTTCCCTACTACTCCACTATAGCTACTACTGCTACTACTTAACTACTACTGACTACTAGTTCTTCTACTGCTACTAATACTACAACTACTAGTACTACGACTACTACTACTACTTCCACAATTTCAACTATTGCAACTAATGCTTCTTCTACTGCTACTCCTAATAGTACTACTCCAACTACTTCTACAACTACGCCTGCTACTACTAATACTACTACTACAACTATAACTTCTGCTACTATGAATACTACTATAACTAATAGTACTACTACAATAATACTATCACTAATACTACTACTACTAATACTCACAGTGCTTATACTACTTCAAATACTACGACTACTACTACCTCTGCTACTACTATTGCCACTAATTTTGCTACAGCTCCTACAACGGCTACTGCTACTACTACTACTACAACTACTGCAACTACTGCTACAATGGCTCCTTCTACTACTACTCTGACAACAACAGCTATAACTACTGCAGCAACAACTACTAATAAAAATAATACAACAACTAAAACTACAACTATAATACAACTATTACCAAAACTTCTACCACTAATATTGTTAGTAATACGACTACTACTACTACTACTACTACTTATGCTACAACTATTGCTACTACAATAGCTAGTACTCCAACAACTCCGGCTACTCCTGCTATTTCTAGAACAACCTCTACGACTACTAGTTCTGCTACTAGTACTACTACTACTTCTCCTACTACTACAACTTCTTCGACTACTACAGCTACTATTACTACTAATTTTACAAATAGTACTATTACTGCTACAACAACAACTACTACTACTACTACAGCTACTATTACTAATACTATTGTTGTTGCCACTACCACTACTACTACCAAGACAATTGTTGCTACTATTGCTAATACTACTACTACTGCTACTACTACACCTACTACTGCTACTACTAATACGCCTACTACTACTGTTGCTACTACCATTTCTGCTACTACTGCTACTACTACTTCAACTACTATTACTTCTACTGTAACTACTAGTACTACTGATGTTACTACTACTACTAATGCTACTACTGCGACTACTACTGTAACAACAATTTCAACCGCTACTACTCTTGCTACTACTACTACTACAGCTACTGTAGTTACTTCTACTACTAGTACTACAATGCCACTACTACAACTACTACAACTACCAGTAGCACTACTACTGCTACTGCTGCTACTGCTACTACTACCTCAACGGAGATTGCTAGTACAACTTCAACTACTGCTGATGTTGCTGTAGCTACAACTAATACTACTACTCCTTCTACTTTTCTTACTAATACTACTGCTGCAACTACTACAACTAGTACTACTACTGCGATTACTACTACTACTACTACTACTACTACTACTACTACTGCTACTATTACAACTACTACTACCACTACTACTGCAACTACTACTACTACTACCACTACTATTACTACTAGTACAACAACAAATACTACTATTACTACTACTACTACTACTACTTCTACTAGTATAACTGCTACTACTACAACTACTACTATTACGGCTACTGCTACTACCCTTACTGTTACAACTGCTACCACTACAACTACTACAGCTACTACTGCAACAACTAGTGCTACTGCTACTATTCTTGCTACTACTACTACTACTACTAATGCTACTTCTACTACTACTAGTACTACTACTGCTATTACTACTGCCACTATAACTACTATTACTACTACTACTAGGGCTACTACTACTACTACTACCACTGTTGTTGTTGTTGTTTTTTCTACCACTACAACTGCTAGTACGAATTCTCCAACTACAACTACTACCGCTACTGCTTCTACTGCTACTTTACTGCTGCTGCTTCTACTGCTACTACTACTACTGCCACTACTACAATTACTACTGCTACTAGTAACACTATTACTACTACTACTACTACTACTACTACTACCATTATTGCTGCTACTACTACTACTATTACTTCTACTGCTTTTGTTACTACTACTATTATTACTACTACAACTACAATTACAAGTTTTGATACTACTAGTACTACTGCTATAACAACAACAACAACAACTACTACTACTATTATGACTACTTCTCCTATAATAACAACTGCAACTACTTCTCCTTCAACTACTACTGTTGCTACTACTACTTCCACTACTACTACTTCTACTACTACTCCTATTACTACAACTACTGCTACTGCTATTAGCACTACTACTACAATAACTACTCCTAGTACTACTCCTACGACTACTACTGCTACAACAACTAATGCTACTACTACCACGACTTCTACTACATATTCTACTACTACACCGGCTCCTACTGCTGCTACTGCTACTGCTACTACTACTACTACTGCTGCTGCTGCTACTACTATTACTCCCCCTACAGTTACTACTACTACTCCAACTCCTACGGCTACTACGACTCCTACTCCAACTCCTACAGCTACTACAACTCCTACTACTACTACTGCCCCTACTCCAACTACTACTACTCCTATTACTACTTCTATTCCAACTCCTCCTACAACTGCAGCTACTAGCACTACTACTACTACTACTACCGCTGCTGCAAATACTATTACCACTACTGCTACAACAACTACTTCTACTACTACTCCTACAACTACTACTGTTGCTACTACTAGCACTGCTACTACCATTACTTCTTCTAATACTACTGCTTCTGCTATGTCTCCTACTACTACTACTATTACTACTTCTACTACTAATACTAATACTACTATTACTACTACAACTACCACTGCTAGTACAACTAGTACTTCTACCACTTGTACGACTAGTACAATTGCTACTACTACTACTCGCCTACTACTGGCAATACTACTAATAATACTTAGACTACTACTACTACCCTACTACTACTACTACTACTACTACTACTACTCCTACTACTACTACTACTCCAACAACTATAGCCACTACTTCTCCTGCAGCTACTACTACTACTACGACTACTATTCCAATGCCTAGTCCTACTATAGCAACTACAACTACTCCTACTACTATTACTAATACTCCAACTCCAATTCCAACTCCAACTACGACTCCTAATACTGCTATTGCTACTTCTACTTCAACTATTACTGCTACTACCACTACTACTACTACAGCTACTCTTGCCACTACCAATACTCTAACTAGTACTACCGCTACTACTACCATTGCTGCCACTAGTACTACTATTAGTACTACTACTTCTACTACTACTACTAATAGTACAACTACCACAACTACTACTACTGCTGCTTATATTTCTACTACTCATAATACTACTACCAATGCTGCTGCTACCATTACAACGATTTCTACTACTACTACTACCACTACTACTACAATTATTATTATTACTACTACTCTAACAACAACAACTACTACTTCTATTATTGATACAGCTGCTATAACTACTATTACTAAATCTACTACTTCTGCTACTACTACTACAACTGCTACTAATACTACTACTGCTGCTACCGCTACTACTACTGTAGCTACTTCTCCTAATGCTACAACTATAACTACAATGACTGTTGCTATTGCTACTACTACTTCTACTACTACCACTACTACTACTATCAGCATACTACTACTGCTACTAGTTTTGTAACTACTGCTCAACTACTAGTACAACCGTTACTACAACTACTAGTACTGTTGCTGCTATTACAAATACTACTACAGCTACCACTACTACTTCTCCAACTACTAGTACTTCTCCTAATACAATTTCTATTCTTACAAATACTGCTACTGCTACTACTTCTACTCCAACTAATAATACTTTTGCTACTACTAATACTAGGTGTACGAGTATTACTACTACTACTACTACTACTACTAATACTACTACTATTACTAATACTACAACTTATACTAGTATTACTACAACTACTATTACTATGATAACTGCTACGGTTGCAATGACTGCTACTATTATTTTGACTAGTACTACTGCTACTATTGCTACTACAAATTCTACTATAAGTACTTCTACTTCTACTACTACTACTTCTACTAGTACTACTACGGCTACTAGTACTACTACTACAACAACAAATACTACTTCTACGAATACTTCTATGACTACTTCTACGATAATAACAACAACAACTACTACTACCACTACTACTACTCTACTACTACTACAATTATTACTACTACTTCTACATATGCTACTACTGCTGCTACTACTACTTCTACTACTATTGCTGCTACTACTACTTCTACTACTACTACTACTGCTATTGCTATTGCTACTACAATTTCTACTACTACTCCAATTACTACAACTTCTACTTCAACTACTACTTCTACCACTACTACGACTACTACTGCTCCTACTATTACTAATACTACTAATACTACTAATTTTGCTACGACTACTACTACTATTGCCACTGCTGTGGCTATAGCTACTACAACAACTACTATAACGACTACTACTAGTACAACAACTACTACTTCCACTCCAACAATTATAGTTTCTGATGCTGCTACTGCTACTACAGCTACTCCTACCACTACTATTGCTACTACTATTTCAACTATTACTGCTGCTGCTACTCCTACTACTACTGTTGTACTTCTAACTGCCGCTACTAATACGGCTACTAATACTACTACTACTGAGGCTACAACTACTACTACTACTACTATTGCTACAACAACTACTACTACTCAGACTGCTACTGCTGCTTCTGTTGCTGCTATTGCTACTAATACTACTACGCCTTTTACTTCCCCTACTGATACTACAACTGCAACTACTGCTACTCCTCCAACTACTGCGACTACTACTACTACTACTACTGCTACTACTACAACTACTATTACTACTACAACTACTTCTACTACTACTACTACAACAACAACAACTACTGCTACTAGTACTACTCCTACTACTTTTACTACAATGACTACTACTACTACTACTCTACCATTACTACTACTATTGTGACTACCATTACTACTATACTGCTACTACTACTTCAACTGCTACTATTACTATTGCAACAACTACAGCAACTGCTACAACTACTACTACTACTGATGCTACTACTCCAACTACTACTATGACTTCAACTGCTACTACTGCTACTGAAACTACTACTACAACTACTACAACAACTAGTGCTACTTCTACTAATCTTGCTACTACTACTGCTGCTGCAGCTATAGCTACCTCTACTACTAGTATGACTATGCTACTACTGCTGCCACTACTACAACAACTACTACTACAACTATCACTGCTGCGACTACTACTACCTCTACTAAGACTGCTACTACTACTGCCACTATTGCTGCTGTTGCTACTGCTGCGACTAATACTACTACTCCTTCAACTTTTCCTACTAATAATATTGGTTCAACTACTACTACAGCTACAACGACTGCAACCACTACCATTATTACTACTACTGCTGCTGCTGCAGCCACCACTACTACTATTACTACTACCACCACCACTTCTACTGCTACTACTATTACTACTATTACTGCTGCTACTGCTACTACTACCAATGCGGCTCTTCCAGCTGCTGTAACTAATACGGCTACTAATACTAATACTTCTGAGACTGCAGCTACTACTACAACTACTATTGTTGCCGCTACTATTTCTACAACTTAGACTAAAACTACTACTACTGTTACTGTTGCTATTGCTTCTGCTGTTGCTTCGACTACTAATACTAATACTCCTTCTACTTCTCCTACTGATACTATTACTACAACTACTGTGACTACTTCTACTACTGCTACTACTACAACTACTACTACCACTACTACTGCAACTACAACAACTACTACTACCACTACTACTACTAGTACTACTACTACTACTTCTAGTACAACAACAACTACTACTGCTACTGCACTACCGTTACTACTACTACTACTACTACTGCTACTACTACTACTACAACTACTATAGCTAGTAATGCAACTACTACTACTACTGATGCTACTACTGCATCTACTAGTACTTCTTCAACTGTTTCTACTAGTAATACTATGCTACCACTACTGCCACTACTACTACTGCTACTACTACTACTACTACTTTCGTTGCTGAGACTGCTACTACTCCTTCTAGATCTCCTACTAATACTACTACTGCAACTACTGCTACTACTACTACTACTGCGACTACTACTACTGCTGCAACTACTACAACTACTATTACTGTTGTTCCTGCTACTACTACTGCTGCTGCTACTGCTGCTGCGGCTGCTACTGCGACTACCATAACTACTACTGCTGCTGCGGCTGCTACTGCGACTACCATTACTACTACTGCTACTGCTAGTACTACCGCTGCAACTACTACAACTAGTACTATAACTACTACTACTCCAGATGCTACTATTGCAACTACTAGTACTACCTCAACTATTGCCACTACTACTAATGCTACTATTGCAACTACTACAACAACTATTTCAACAACTAGTGCTACTGCTACTACTCTAGCTACTACTACTACTACTGTTGCTACAATAACTTCTACTACTAGCACTACCATGCTACCACTACTGCCACCACCACTACTACTACTACCTCTGTTGAGACTACTACTACTATTGCTACTACTGCTGTTGTTGCTATTGTTGCTACTAATACTACTACTCCTTCTACTTCTCCTACTAATGCTATTGTTGCCAATACTACTACTACTACTACTACTACTACTACTGCTACTACTACTACTGCTAGCACTATTGCTCTTACTGCTACTGCTGCTACTACTACTACTACTACTACTACAACTACTACTTTTACGGCTACTGCTACTGTGCTTACCACTACTACTGCTACTACAACTTCAATTGCTACTACTACTACTATAGTGGCTACTACTGATGCTACTTCTCTAACAACTACAGCTACTACTACAATAACTAGTGCTACTGCTGCTACTCTTGCTACTACTACTACTGCTGCTATTACTACTGCCACTATAACTACTATTGCTACTAGTACTACTAGTACCGCTGTTATTATTGTTGTTTTCACTACCACTACTACTACTAGTATGACTTCTCCAACTAGAACTACTATTGCTACTGCTTCTACTACTACTTCACTGCTACTGCTTCTACTATTACAACTACTATTACCACTACTACAACTACTGTTGTAACTGCTATCCCTATTACTACTACTAGTGCTACTTTTGCCACTATTGTTGCTGCTACTATTACTTCTATTGCTATAGTTACGACTACTATTACAACTACCACAACTACTATTACAAGTTCTACAACTACTAATAATACTACTATAACTACTACTACTACTACTACTACTACTACTACTACTACAACTACTTCTCCTACAATAACAACTACTACTACTTCTCCTTCTACTACTACTATTGCCACTACTGCTACTGCAAGTACAACTACTATTACTACTACTACATCTACTACTGTTACTGTTGCTATTCTTGCTAATACTACTCCTGCTACTACTACAACTACTCCTAATACTACTATTACTACTACTGTTGGTACTACTACTACTACTAGTACTTCTGCTGCAACTACTACTACTGCTACTACTCCTTCTATTGCTACAGGTGCTACTACTACTGCTATGGCTACTACAACTAAGAATACTACTACTACTACTACTACTACTTCTACTGCTAGTACTACTGCTACTACTCCTAATACTCCTTCTACTACAACGGCAACTATTGCTACTATTACTACTAGTACTACTACAACTACTCATACTACTACTACTACTATTTCTACTACTATGACTATTAGTACTACTACTACTACTACTACTACTACTACTACTACTACTACTACTACTACTACTACTACTACTACTAATAATAATAATAATAATGCTACTCCTAATACTACTTTTGCTCCTACTACTCCAACTACTACTACCACTATTGTTGTTATTACCATTACTACTACAACTACTCCTACTGCTACTCCTACAACTACTACTTTTACTACAACCAGTGCTACAACTACCAAGGCTTCTCCTTCTACTACTACTTCTACTTCACCGGCTCCTACTACTACCACTATTACTACTTCTACTACTAATACAACTACTACTACTATGACTTCTACTATTACCATCACGACTACCACAACTCCAGCTCATACTACTCCTACAACTACTACAGCTAGTACCATTAGTGCTACAACTACAATGACTTCTGCTATTTCTACCCCTAGTACACCGGCTCCAACTGCAAATACAACAACAACTACTACTACTACTACTACTCATCCTACAACTAGTACTACTACTATTAATACCAACACTACTACTACTACTCCTAATACTACAGCTACTATAACGACACCCGCTACTACTCCTACTCCAACTACTACTCCTACTAATGCAACTACTACTACTACTACTACTACTACTACTACTACCACACTATACTTCTACTACTACTACTACTACTACTACTACCACACTATACTTCTACTACTACTACTACTACAACTACTCCACCTACTGCTACCACAACTACTACAACTGCTATAACTACTACTGCTACTATGACTCTTACTCCAACTCCTACAGCTACTACGACTCCTACAACTACTATTGCCCCTACTCCAACTACTACTACTCCTATTACTACTTCTACTCCAACTCCTCCTACAATTGCACCTACTAGTACTACTACTACAACTACTACTACGGTTGCTACTATCAACACTACTACTACAACAACTACTACTACTGCACCTACAACTACTACTGCTCCTACTACTAGTGCTACAACTACCATGACTTCTACTACTAATACTATTACTGCTACTACTGCTACTACTACAACTACTACTACCACTGCTAGTACTACTACTACTACTGGTACTACTAGTACAATTGCTACTACTACTACTCCTCATACTACTAGTACTACTACTAATACTAATACTACTACTATTACTCCTACTACTACTCCTACCCCAATACCTACAGCCACAGCTACTCCTACTACTACTACTTTGCCTAGTCCTACTATTGCAACGACTACTACTCCTACTACCATTACTACTACTCCAACTCCAATTCATACTCTGACTACCACTTTTGATACTATTACTACTGCTACTACTTCAACTAGTACCGCTACTACCGCCACTACTACTATAGTTGCTACTACCACTACCAATACTACAACTTGTACTACTACTACTACTACTCCTCCAACCCCTACAACTACTGATGTTGCTAGTACTACTGCTGCTGCTGTTGTTGTTGCTGCTACTACTACTACTAATAAGGCTACTACTATAACTACTACTAGTACTAATGCGACTATTACTACTACAACTATTACATCTGCCGCAATTACAACTCCTATTACTGCTACTACTATTGCTGCAACTGCCGTTGCTACTGCTGCTAATACAACTACTCCTACTACATCTCCTACTGCTGCTACTATTGCAACTACTACTATTGCTGCTACTACTGTGACTACTCCTACTACTTCTCCTACTTCTACTACTACGACGCATACTACTTTTGCTACTACTACTACTACCTCTTCTACTACTACTACTTGTGCAACTGCTCCTACTTTTGATACTACTATTGTTACTAATGCTGCTGTTACTACTACTACTAGTACTACGACTACTACTACTACTACTACAACTACTACTTCTACTAGTACTACTGCTACAACTACTACTGCTACTATTACTACTACTACTACTACGTCTACTAATAATACTAATACTACTCCAACAACCACTACTACTGCGGTTGTTGTTGTTGCTACTACTGCTACTATTTCTCCTACTACAACAACTAATGCTACTGCTACTATTGCTATTACTACAACCACTTCGACTAATGCTTCTATTACAACTGCAACTACTACTACTACTACAACAACTTTTACAACTATTGCTACTACTAGTACTACCACTATAACTACTACGACTACCACTGACTTTTACTACTACTACTACTACTTCCACTTCTCCTACAACAACAACAACAACTACTACTACTACTACAAATGCTACTACTACTACTACTACTACAACTGTTGTTGCTGCTTCCGTTACTACTACTGCTACTGTTGCTACTACTACTACTATTATTATGGCTACTATGACTTCTATTACTATGGCTACCACTACTATTGCTACTATTACTACAACTACTATGGCTACTACTACTACTACTACTACTACTACTATTACTACTATTACTCTGATTACTTCTACAGCTGTAACTACTTCTACTCCTAATATTTCAACTGCTACAATGACAACTACTGCTACTACTACTACAACTACTTCCGCTGCTACTGCTACTACTGCAACTGCCACTACTACTGCTACTACCACCACCAACTACTATTACTACTACTAAATCAACTAATTATGCTACACCTACTACTACTACTTTTGCTACTACTGCCGCAACTACTCATACTATTATAATAATAACCACTACTGCTACAACAACTACTGCTACTACTACAACTACTATTACCATGACCGCTACTACTGCAACAACTTCTACTATTACAACTACTACACTACTACTACTGCTGTTGTTGCCGCTACTTCTACTATTGCTAAAACAATTGCTACTACTATTGCCTGTACTACTTCTGTTGCTACTTCTACTACTATTGCGACTAAAAATATTAATACCAATACTGCTATTATTTCTTCTACAACTACTCCTCCTCCTACTATTGTTACTACTGCTACTACTTTGGCTGCTACTACTCTCCCTACTCCTACTAATACTATAGTTGCAACTACTACTACTGCTACAACTATTATTGCAACAACTACTACTATTACTACTACTACAACAATTACTACTACTTCTACTTCTATTTCTACTACTAATGCTGCTATTACTACTACTGCTACTATTGCCCCTGTGGCTACTACGGCTACTACTACGACTACGACTATGATTACTACAATAGCTACTACTACAATTACTACTGTTGCTGCTACTACTACTACTTCTCCTATTGCTACAACTATTACTTCTACTTCTTCTCCCCCTACTACTTCTACAACTACTACTTCTGGTACTACTGCTACTACTGACACTACTGCAACTACCGCAACTACTTCAATTACAACTGTAACAACAACTTCTACTGCTACTACTTCTACAACAACTACTACTACTACCTGCAACAACTTCCACTACTGCAACTACTGCTACTACTACTACCTATACAACTACTCCAACTACTTCTACTACTACACCTACTACTACTAATACTAATACTACGACTATGACTTCTACTACTAAAAATACTACTAGAACTAGTACTACTACTACAATACTACTTTTACTAATACTACCACTATTAATACTCACAGTGCTACTACTACTTCAAATACTATGACTACCACTACATCAACTACTACTATTTCTACTACAACTGTAACGACTACTGCTACTACAACTACAACTGCTGCAAATACTGCAACTACAACTATGATGACTACTACTGCTAACACTGCAACTACTACTATGACGATAACTATTTTTCCTGTTACTGCTACTTTTGCTACTATAACAGATACTATTACTACCACTATTACTATAACTACTATTACTGCTACAACGGCTACCACTACTGCTCCTACTACTGCTGCTACTACTACTGCGACCACCGTTGTCGCTACTACAGCTACTACCACAATAATTGCTGCTCCTACTGTTGCTACTACTGCTACTCCTAAAACTACACCTACTACTACTCCTTCTCATACACGTATTCCTACTACAACTCCTACACCTACTACTACTTCTACAACAACAACTACTACTACTAGCACTGCTATTACTCCTACAACTCCTTCTGTTACTACTGCTACTACTACTATTACACCTCTTACTACTACTACTACTGCAACTACTACTACAACTACTACAACTACTGCTACTACTATAACAACTATTATTACTACTACTTCTGCTTCTGCTACTTCTGCTACTATGACTACTACTACTACTACTACTACTATGGCTACTACTACAACTAATCCTACTACTATTATTCTACTACTACTATGACTACTACTACTGCTACTACTACTGCTATTGCTACTACTACTACTACTACTATTACTTCTACTACTCCTATTTCTACAACTACTACTACTACTACTACTACTAATACTACTACTACTACTAGAACTACTACTCCTACTCCTACTATTACAATGAATACTACAACTACTACTATTACTACCATTGCAACTACTAATACTGCTTCTACTACTACTATAACCACTACTGCTACATTACTTCTTCTACTACTGCTACTACAACTGCTACTACTAATACTTCTCCCGCTACTATTACTACTGCTACTACTGTTGTTAGTACTACCACTGCTACACCTACTAATATTGCTGCTGTTACCATTATCATTGTTACTACTACTACTACTACTACTACTACTACTACAACAACAACAACAACAACTACCTCTACTGCTACTACTATTGCTGCTACACTACTACTACAACTTTTGCTACTTTGCTATGACCGCCATCACTACTACTATTACTGCTATGGCTACTACTGCAATCACTACTACGACTGCAATTACTACTACTATACCTACTACTACTACAACTACTACTCTAGCAATGCCACTATTGTAACTGCTACTACTACTACTTCTGCTACTACTACTAGTACAACTACTGTTGCTACTACTATAACTGCAACTATTGCTACTCCTACTACTGCTACTACTATTACCATTACTACTACGACAACAACAACTACCACAACTATTGCTACAATTACTGCTACTACTGCTACTATTACTACTACTACCACTCCTACTATTATTACTACTACAACCACTGCTACCACTACTGATACTCCTACTACCATAGCTACTACTACTACTTATACTTCTACTGCCACTACTACTACTCCTACTACTTCTACTATCGCCCCTACTATTACTACCACTCGTATATCTGCTAGTTCTACAACTGTTTCTACTGCTTCTACTGCTACAACTGCTGCCACTCCTACTATTATTTCTACTACTACCACTAATATTGCACCTATTAGTGTTGCTATTATTCCTTTTGCTACTACTACTAATACTACTTCTACTACTGCTACTACTTCTACTACTACTACGACTGCTACGACTACCACTACTACTACTATGACTATTGCTACAATAGCAACTATTACTATTACTGCTTCTGCTACTACTACTACTTCTGCTATACTACTAATAAAACTACTACTTCCATTACAATTACTAGTACTACTAGTACTATGACTACTATTGCTATTACTACTATGACTACAATTTCTACTACTACTCCTCCTCCTATACCTTTTGTTTCTAATACTACCCCTACTACTACAACTGCTACTCCTACTACTAATACTACTTCTGCTCCTACTACTATTACTACATCTACTACAACTACTACTAGTACTACTGCTACCACTACTGCTACTTCTGCTACTACTACTGCAACTACTACTAATACTACTGTTACTACTACTGCTACTTCTCCTACTACTGCTACTAGGGCAGCTACTACTACTACTATAATTTCTACCACAACTACTGCTACTACTGCTACTTCTGCTGCTACTGCAGCTACAATTGCTACAGCTACTGCTACTACTTTTGCCGCTGCTACCACTACTACTACATCTACTGCTACTACCATTACTCCAACTACTACAATAACTACTACTGCGGCTACTAATACTACGACAACTACTACTGCTACCACTTGTGCTAGTACTGGACTACTTCCCCTACTTTTGCTGCTCCTACAGTGCTACAACTTCTATTTCTACTACTACTATTTGTAATACTGCTACTTCTACTCCAACTGCTACTACTACTAGTACTTTTGCTCCTACTGCTACTACTACTACTACTTCCACTACTACTACCACTACTTCTACTGCTACTACTACTAATACTACAATAGCTACTATTGCTACAACTACTACTCCTACTACTACTACCATAATGACTACTACTTCTACAACAACTACTATAACTACTACTACCACTACTACTACTACTATTACTACTACTACTACCACTACTACTGCTACTATTATTACTACTACTACCACTACAACTACTACTACTATAGCTACTACTCCTCCTCATCCTCCTATTACAACAACTACTGCTACTATTGCTATCACTAAAACTACTAATACTACTAAGACAACTAGTCCTACTTCAACTCCGACTACTACTACAACTACTACTGCTACAAATTCCACCCATACTACTACAACGACTTCTACTGTGGCAAGTACAACAATAACTACTACTACTATGACTTCTAATACAACAACTACTACTACTACTACTACTACTACTACTACTACCACTATTACTGCTACTACTTCTACTGCTAGTAATATTTCTACTACTCCTAATACTCCTTTGGCTACAACGGCAACTATTGCTACTACTACTAGTAGTACTTCTGTAACTACTCCTAATACTACTACTATTACTACTACAATAACTACTAGTACTACTACAACAATTACTACTACTCCTAATACTACTACTCCTCGTACTACTCCTACAACTACTACTGCTACTACAACTAGTGCTTCTACTACCACGATTTTTGCTACAACTTAAACTACTACACTTGCACCTACTACTACCACTACTACTACTTCTACCACTGACACGACTACTACTACGGCTAGTGCTACTATTACCATTACTACTACAACAACTACTACTACAACTCTTACAACAACAACTACTACTACAACTAGTGCTACTACTACGATGACTTCTGCTACTTCTACAACTACTACACCGGCTCCTACAGCTAATACTTCTTCTACCACTTCTACAATCACGACTATTGCTGCTACTACTCCTCCTCCTCCTACTATGGGTGCTACTACTATTAATACTAATACTACTACTACTACTCCAAATACTACTAGTAGTATAACTACTCCTCCTCCTCCTCCTCCTACTACTACTAGTCCTCCTCCTTGTCCTCCTCCTAATACTACGACTGTTTCAACCACTCCTGCTACTCCTACTACTACTACCACTACTACTACAACTACTACTACCCCTATTGCTACTACTACTACTCTAGCTACTACTACTACTATTGCTACTATGACTCCTACTCTAATTCCTACAGCTACTACAACTCCTACTACTACTACTGCCCCTACACCAAGTACAACTACTTATGTTACTGCTACTATTCCAACTCCTCCTACAGCTGCGGCTACTAGTACTATTAGTACTACAACTATTGCTACTCCAACTATTACCACTACTACTACTACAACTACTCCTACTACTACTCCTACAACTACTACTGCTCCTACTACTTGTGCTACTACTACCACGACTTCAGCTACGACAACTAATACTACTATGGCTCCTACTATTGCTACTACTACTACTATTACTTGTACTACTAGTGCAATTGCTACTACTCCTCCTCCTCCTACTATTGGTACAACTACTACCAATACTAACCGTACTACTACTATTCCTACTCTTACTACTCCTCCTATTACTACTCCTACTCTATCACCTACAGCCACTACTACTCCTACTACTACAACAACTACTACTACCACTATTCCATTGCCCAGTCCTACTATTGCGACTACTACTACTCCTACTACTATTACTATTGCTCCAACTCCAATTCCTACTCCAACCACCACTCCTAATACTACTACTACTGCTGCACCTACTTCAACTACTACTGCTACTACCATTATTACTACTCGGCTACTATTGCCACTACTAATACTCCAGCTAGTACTACTCGTACTACAACTCCTACTCCAACCCCTACTACTACTGCTGCAGCTACTACTACTACTACTTCTGCAATGTTGTTGCTACTAATATGGCTAGTACTATAACTACTACTAGTTCTAATACAACTATTACTACTACTGCCACTATTACAACTGCTATTGCTACTACTACTACTACTACTGCAGAAGCTGCTATTGCTGCTACTGCCACTAACAAAACTACTCCTACTACTTCTCCTACTGCTATTACAACTGCAACTACTACTGCGACTACTTCCACTACTACTACTGTGACTCTTACTACTTCTCATACTTCTACTACTTCTACAGCTACTACTATTGCTACAACTACTACTTCTACTACTTTCGCTTCTACAATAACTCCTTGCGCTACTGCTGCTACTCTTGCTACTACTACTGTTACTACTGCTGTTGCTACTGCTACTACTAGTACTATGACTACTACTACTACTACTACTACTACTGCTGCTACAACTACTGCTACTGCTACTACTAATACTACTACTACTACTATCCTACAAATACTACTGCTACTACTCCAACTACCACTACTACTACTGTTGTTGTTTTTGCTACTATTGCTACTATTTCTCCTACTACGACTACTAATGCTATTGCTACTACCGCTATTCCTACTACATCTTCTATTAATGCTTCTATTGCTACAATAACTACTACTACTACTACAACTACCGCTATAAATAGTACTACCACTATAACTACTACGATAACTACTGTGACTTTTACTACTACTTCCACTTCTCCAACAATAATAACTACTTCTACTTCTCCCACAACTACTACTACTTGTACTACTGCAATTGCTACAAATACTGCTACTGCTACTACTACAATTGTTACTTTTGCTATTAATGCTACAACTATGACTGCTACAACTACTACCGCTACTACAATGTATATTACTATGGCTACCACTTCTACTACTTCAACTACAACAACAACAACAATAACTACTACTACTACTACTACTCAGATTACTTCTACTACTAGAACTACTATAATGGCAACTACTGCTGCTACTACTACAACAACTACTACTGCTACTGCTACTGTTGCAACTGCCACTACTACTACCACTACTCCTACTACCACCACTGCAACTACTGCTACTACTGCTATTACTACTATCGCTCGAACTACAACTACTACTAGTAATACAACTAATTCTGCTTCTCCTACTACTACTACTTCTGCTACAACTACTAATACTATTACAACAAAAACCACTACTGCTACAACAACAACTGCTACAGCTACTACTACTATTACTCGGATGCTACAACTGCTACGATTACTACTATTACTACTGTTGTTGTTGTTGCTGCTACTTCTACTACTGCTAAAATAATTGCTACTACTATTACTAGTACTACTACTATTGCAACTACTACTAGTCCTCCTCCTACTAAAAATACTAATACTACTACTACTACTATTTCTACTACAATTACTACTCCTCCTACTCCTATTACTACCGCTACTACTTCGGCTACTACTACTTTCGCTACTCCTACTAATACAATAGTTTCAACTACTACTACTGCTACAACTCTTATTGCAACTACTACTACTATTACTTCTACTACAACAACTACTACTACTTCTACTGCTATTTCTACTACTATTGCTGTTACCACTACTCCTGCTATGACTACTAAGACTGCTACTATTGCTACTACTACCACTGCAGCTACTACTGCTACTACTTTGACTACAACTACGACTACTGCAACAGCTACTCCTACAATTACTATGACTACTGCTATTACTACTGCTGCTATTATTGCTAGAACTACTACTTCTACTACTACTACTACTACTGGTACTACAACTACTACTGACACTATTGCTACTATTGCAACTACTTCTACTACTACTGCTACTACAACAACTACCTACTACTACCACTGCTACTACTTCCACAACTCTAACTACTACTATTACTAATAATTCTACTACTACTCCTAATACTGCTACTCCAACAACTACTACTATTATGCCTAATACAGCTAAATCTACTACTATAACTATAACTTCTACAACTATAAATACTACTACTATAATACTACTATCACTAATACTACTACTAATGCTCACAGTACTGCCACTACATCAAATACTGCGACTTCTACTACATCTGCTACTACTATTGCTACTACTACTACTACTACTACTACTACAAATGTTGCAACTAATGCTAATACTGCTGCTACAACTATGATGACTACTACTGCTAATACAACTGCTACAAAGATTGCTACTACTACTATGATTACTATGTCTCCTACTACTACTACTTTTGCTACCACTATTGCTACTATTACTACTACTATTACGACAACTACTATTACTGCTACAACGGCTACTGTTACAGCTACTACTATTGCTACTACTAATACTACGATTACTATTGCCACTACCATACCTACTACCACTATAATTGTTGCTACTACAGTTGCTACTTCTGCTACTACTATTACTATAGCTACTGCTACTCCTAAAACGAAAGCTACTACTACTCCTTCTCCTACACCTATTCCTACTACAACTCCTACTCCTACTCCTACTACTACAACTACTACTACAACTACTAATACTGTAATTACTACTACAGCTCCTTTTGCTACTACAACTACTACTATTATACAAATTACTACTACTACTACTCCTCCTGCTGCAGCCACTGCTACTACTACGATTACAACTAGTATTACTACTACTTCTACTTCTGCTATTTCTGCTACTACGACTACTACTACTACTACTACTATGGCTACCACTACAACTAATCCTAATACTACTTCTAATACTACTACTACTATGATTACTACTACGACTACTACTACTGCTTCTACTATTGCTATTGCTACTACTACTACTACAACTATTACTTCTATTACTCCTATTACTACTACTACTACTGCAGCTACTACTAATACTACTACTACTACTACAACTACTGCTTCGACTGCTACTATTACAACTACTACTACATCTACTGCTATTACTACTATTGCAACTATTAATACTGCTTCTACTACTAGTACAACCACTATGGCTACACTACTTCTTCTCCTACTACTACTGCAACTCCTACTACTAATACTTCTCCAGCTACTATTACTACTTCTGCTACTTCTATTTCTACTACTACTTCTACACCAATAATTGTTGTTGCTACCACTATCACTGCTACTACTAGTAATAGTACTGCAACTATTACTACCACTGCTACTCCTACTACTACTACTTCTACTGCTGCTGCAACTATTGCCGCTACACTACTACTAGCACTTCTGCTACTCTGCAATGACTGCTACTACTACTACTATTGCTACTATGGCTACTACTGCTACCACTGCTACCACTGCTACTGCTACTATTACAGCTATTACTACTACCACTACCATTGCTGCAATTGGTGCTACTACTACTTCCTACTACTTGTACTATAATAGCTACTACTACTATAACTGCTGCTACTGCTACTACTAGTGCGGCTACTCCTGTTACCACAACTACAACAACAATAACAACAAGAAGAACTACTACTACTACTACTATCACTACTATTGCTACTATTACTGCTCCTACTACTACTGCTACTACTACTACTACTACAACCACTACTGCCACTACGGATACTCCTACTACTACAGCTACTACCACTACTTATGCTTCTACTACTGCTACTATCACCTGTACTATTACTACCACTCCTACTTCTACTAGTTCTACAACTACTACTATTGCATCTACTACTATAACTACTACCACTCCTGCTGCTGCTTCTACTACAACCAGTAATATTGTGCCTATTAGTGTTGCTAATACTACATCTGCTACTACTATTGATACTACTACTATGGCTTGTATGACTATTACTACTACAACTACTATGACTTATGCTACAATAATAACTACTACTACTACTACTGCTACTACTACTACTAAAACTACAACTACTATTACTATTACTAGTACTACTACTACGACTACTATTTCTACTACTACTACTTCTAGTACAACTTCTCCTATTACTACTAATTCTTCTACTTCAACGACTACCATTTCTTCTATTACAGCTATTGCTACAACTGCTACTACTGTTGTTGCTGCTACTACTACCACTCCTTATGCTACTACTACTGCTACTATAGCTACCACTACTACTGATGCTAGTACGACTGCTGCTACTAATAATACTACTACTAACACTTCTATAGCTACTATTACTACTAATACTACCACCACTTCTCCTCCTACTACTACTTCTGCTACTACTATAGCTACTACTACTGCTACTAATACTATAACTACTACCGCATCTCATATTACGGCTACTACTACTACTACTTCTACTACTACAACTACTGCTGCAACTACTACTACTACGACAAATGCTACTGCTGCTACCACTACTACTACAACTACTACTGCTAATACTACTACCATTACTGCTACTACTACTACTATTGCTAGTATGACTATAACTATTACTACCGCCACTACTACTACTGCTACTATTGCTACTACTTCTACTACTGCTGCTACTACCACTCTTGTTGCTTCTTCTACTACTACTTCTAATACTACCCCTATTAGTGTTGCTATTACTACTTTTGCTACAACTACCGATACTACTACTACTGCTGCTACTACTTCTACTACAACTACAACTGTTATGACTACTACCACTACTACTACTAGGATAACTACTACAATAGTGACTGCCACTTCTACTACTTTTGCTACTACTGCTACCACAACTACTACAACTAATACAACTACTTCTACAATTACTATTAATAGTATAACAACTAATAAGACTACTATTGCTACTACGACTACTACATCCACTACTTCCACTATTACAACTATTGCGACTGCTACTACTGATACGACCACTGCTATTACTACTATTGATGCTACTACGACTACTTCTCCAACAATAATTACTAACCCAACTACTACTGCTACTCCTACTAAAACTACTATTGCTACTACTACTTCTAGTGCTACTTGTATTACTACTACTACTATTACTATTGCACCTACTATAACTCCTACTACTACCACCACTACTTCTACTTCTACAACTACTCCTACTACGGCCACTACTGCAGCTGAAGCTGATATTGCTGCTATTACTACTGCTACCATTGTCGTAATTTCTATACTACGACTAATACTACTGGTACTACTACTACAACTGTTGCTGCAATAACTACTACTACTACAACTATTACTACTGCTAGTACTACTTCCCCCATTCCTACTACAACTTGTACTACTATGAGTACTACTACTAATGCAACTAGTATTACAATCACTATGACTACTATGGCAACTACTACTACGGCTACCACTGCTACTTCTATTACTACTATAACAACTACCGCTACTTCTACTACAACTACTACCACTACTACTACTATCAAAACTAATGCTATTACTATTTCTAGCGCTAATATGACTTTATATCCTACAATCACTACTACTACTACTACTTTTACTATTTCTCCTACTATGACTACTACTACTGCTACAACTATGACTCATGATGTTGCTACTTCTACATCTAGTTCTACTACTACTACAACTACCGCTACTACTGGTGCTACTACTATACCTACTTCCACTACTACAACTGCTACTGCAACTACTGCTACTCTTACTACTGTTGTTGCTAGTACTACTACTCCTACAACCATTACTACTACAACTATTGTTGCTTCTACTACTACTGCTACTTCTAGTACAACTATTACTACTGCTATTACGGCTACTACTGCCAGTGCTACTACAACAACTAGTTCTACTACTACTACTATTGCTACTGCTACTACTGCTATTTCTACTACTACCCCAACTACTAAAACTACTACTACTACAACATTTACTCCTACAGCTATTGCTACTACTTCTACTACTACTAATATTGCCGCTACTACTACTCCTGCTACTTTAGCTACTACTGCAACTACTACTACTACTGAGACTACTACTACTACTATTACTACTACTACAACAACAACTACTACAACTACTCCTACTACTTCTACTACTATTTCTGCTACTCCTACAGTTATCACTAATACAACTACTACTACTATAACAACTGCAGTAGCTGCTGCTATTGCTACTACTATTGCAACTTGTCCAACTACGACGACCACTACTACTATTACTTCTACTGCTATAGCTACTACTTCTACTACTATGACTATTACTACTGCCATTACAAGAATTGCTATTACTCCTGCTAGCAATGCTATGGCTACCAGTACTATTATCTAGTGCAGCTATTACCACTACAACAACTACTACTACTACTACTACCACTATTGCTCTTGCTACTACTATAGCTACAACCACTACAACTACTATAATTACTACTACTACCACCACCACTACTACTACTACAACAATAAAAACTTCTACTACTAATACTACTATCACTAATACTACATCTACAAGAACTATTACAACAGCAACTACTACTACTATTACTTTTATTGCTGCTGCTGTTACTACTACTACTACTGTTACTAGTAATGCGACTACTACTACTACTGTTGCTACTACTACTACTTCTACTCCTACAACAACTACTATTGTACTGTTGTACAATAGCTTCTACTACTACTGTTATAACTAGTACTTGTACTACTACTACTACCACTACTACTTATCCTAATACTACTGCTATTGTTACTATTGCTAATGTTGTAACTGCTGCTACTGCTACTACTACTACTAGTACTTCAACTATAGCTACTGCTACTACTACAGTTGCTACTACTATTACTGCTAGTAGCACTACTTCTCCTATTACTATTGCCAATGCTACCACTATTGCTCCTACTGCTACTCCTACTGCAACTAATTCTACTATCGATACTTCTACCGCTGCTACTACTACTATTACTACTACTAGTATTACTACTACTTGTTGTTCTATTACTACTTCTACTACTGTTATTGTTGTTGCTGCTACTACTACTTCTGCTACGAAGGTTACTACTGCTACTACAGCTACTGCTTCTTCGGTTGCCACTACAACTACCACTGCTACAACTACTGCCTCTACTACTACTGCTACTATTGCTAGCATCACTACTATTACTACTACTACTGCTACTACTACAATAATAATAACAACTACTATTGCTATTACTACTGCCACTATTACCACCACTAATTTGACTGCCAATGAAATTACTACTACTTCTACTACTACTGCTAAAATTGCTATTGTTACTACAACTACAACTACAAGAACTATAACTACTATTACCACTATTCCTATAGTTACTACTAGTGCTATAGCTATAGCTACTGCAACTGCTACTAGTGCTTCTACTACTACTAGTACTACTACTACTTCTACTATAGCTACTAATACTAGAATTACTACTACAACTTCCACAACTTCTCCCATGACTACTAATTGTCCTACTACTATTAGTACTGCTACTACTAGTATTTCTACCAAGACAATTTATACTGTTGCTGCTACTACTAATACCACTACTTCCTTTTCTATAACTATTACTGCTACCAATACTATTACTACTATGACAGAAATAACTTGTACTTCTGCTACTGCTGCTACAACTGCTATAACTGCTACCACTACTATGATTTCTACTTCTGCTACTAATGCAACTACTACTGCTACTGCTGCTACAACTATCACTACTACTGCTACAACTGCGACCACTACTGCAATTTTTACCACTAAGGCTACTAGTACAACTACTACTATAAGTACTGTTGCTACTATTACTACTACTACTACTACTATTACTACTACATGACAAATTCTACTACTGCTACAATTGCTACTACTACTACTTTTCCTCCTCATACTACTAGGACTAATACTACGGGCACAACTAATATTACTACTGCTAATACTATTGGTACTACTACAACTACAACTACTACAATGACTATTACTTCCACTACTATTGTTGCAACCAATACTACTACTACTACCTCTACTTCTACTACTACTACTATTACTACTACTATTGCAACAACTGCTACTACAACTAATACTACTACTATTACTACTACTACTACTACTATTGCTACAAGTACTGTAACTACTACTAATACTGCTAGTACAGCTGCTACTGGTACTTCTACTGCCACTACTACTACTTTCGCTACAATGACTGCTACTTTCTCCACTACTACCACTACTAGTACTACTGCAACTACTAATGGTACTATTGCTACTACTACTACTCCTACAACTACTACTGCAACTAGTGCTAGTACTACTACTACTACTTCTACAACTACTACGACTACTGCTACTACTACTCTAGCTGCTACTACTACTACCACCACCACCACTACTTTAGCTACTACTATTGCTACTGCTTCTACAACTACTACTACCACTATTACAACTTTTGCCACAGTTTCTACTGCTACTACTTATACAATAACTACTACTACAAGTACTACCACTAATCAGGCTACTACGACTGCTACTACAGCTATTACTACTACTACTTCTATTACTACTACTACTCTAGCTTCTGCTACTACTACTACCACTACTACTGCTATTGCTACAACAACTACTACAACTGCTACTACTACAACTACTACTGCTACTACTATTACTACTTCTACTACTACTACTAGTACTACTGAACTGCTATTGCTACTACTTGTGTAGCTAGTACGACTACTCCTACTACTACTACTACTACTACAACAACAACTTCTACTACAACTTCTACTACAACTACTGCTACTACTGCTACTAATGCTATTGCTAATGCTACTGCAATAACAACTACCACTGCTACTGCGACTACTGCTGCTATAACTACTGCCGTTGCTACTACTACTATTACTACAATTACCACTATAACTACTACTGCAGCAACCAATACTACTACTAATACTTCTACTACTGTTGTTGCTGCTGTTGCTCCTTGCGCTAGTTCTACACTACTTCTCCTACTACTGCTATTGCTACTTCTGCTCCTCTACTACTACTAATAGTACTTTTACTCCTACTGCTACTACTACTACTACTACATCTACTTCTACTACCACTACTACTGCTACTACTACAGATTCCCCTACTAATACCACCGCTGCTACTACTACCATTACGACTACTATTGCTGAAATAACTACAGCAGCAACAACAATAACAACAACTACTACTCCTACTCCTACTCATATTATTACTACTATTGCTACTACTACTATCACAAATACTACTAAAATAACTTCTCCTACTTCTACCCCTACTACTACTACTATGACTACTACTGCCACAAATTCTACTAATACTACTTTTACAACTATAGATACAACTACTACAACTTCTGCTACGGCTACTACAGCAACTACTACTACTACTATGACTGCTAATACTAGTACTAGTACTACTACTACTAGTACGATTGCTACTCCTACTACTACTACTACTACTACTACTACTACTACTACTACTACTACTACTACTACTACTACTACTACTACTACTACTACTACTACTACTACTACTAATACTAATACTACTCCTGCTACTACTATTGTTGCTACTACTACTATGACTACTACTACTCCACCTCCTCCTCCTTCTGCTTCTACCACTACCACTACTGCTACTCTGACTACTACTACTAACTCCCAAACTACTACTACTACTCAAATTATGGCTACTACTACTACTAATACTTCTGCTATTACTACTACTTTTGCTACTTCTACTACTGCTACTACTAGTAGTAGTAGTAGTAGTATCAGTTTAAGTAGTAGTCATAGACGTACTAGTAGCAGCAGCAGCAGTAGTAGTAGCAGTAGTAGTAATAGTAATAGTAATAGTGGTAATAAGGGCAGCAGTAATAGTAGTAGTAGTAGCAGTGTTAGGACTAGTTGTAGTAGTACAAGTAGTTGTAGTAGTAGGAATAGTATTACTTACAATAGTAGAAGTAGTAGTAGTAGCAGTTGGAGTAGTTGGAGTAGTAGGACTAGTAGTAGTAGTAGCAGTCGAAGCAGTGACAACAACAACAGTAGTAGTAGTAGTAGAAGAAGTAGTAGTAGTAGTCGTAGGAGTCATAGTTGTAGTTGTAGTACTAGTACTGGTATTAGTAGTCGTAGAAGTAGTAGTAGTAGTAGTAAATGCAATAGTAGTAGTAGTAGTAGAAGTACTAGTAGCAGATGTAGTAGTTGTTGTAGTAGTTGGAGTAGGTGTAGCAGTAATAATTATAGTAGTAGTAGTAGAACAAGCAGTAGTAGTGGTAGTTTGAAAGTAGTAGTTCGTTGGGTAATGGGTATGAAGTAGTAGAGTAGTTGTAGCATGGTAGTTTCCAAGTAGGAGGTAGGTAATAAGGAGTAGTCGAAGAGTAATTAGATAAGTTGCAATAGTTGGTAGTAGGTAGTAGTGTAGTGAAGGTCGAGTAGTAGTAGTAGAAGCTGTAGTAGAAGTAGTAGTAGTAGTAGTAGGAGCAATAGTAGTGGTTGTGGTAGTAGTGGTTATAGTGGTTGTAATAGGAGTAGTAGTGGTAGTAGCAGTAGCAGTAGCAATAGCTATATCAGTAGTAGAAGTGGCAGCAATTGCAAAAGTAATAGTAACAGTAGAAGTAGGTGTAGTAGTTGTTGCAGTAGTAGTTGTAGTGTTAGTAGGAGTAGCAGTAGTTGTAAGATTAGTATTAGTAGTTGTAGTAGTAATAGTAGTACTATTAGTAATAGCTATTGTAATAGTAGTAGTAGTAGTAGTTGTTGTTGTTGTTGTTCTAGTAGTAGTAGTAGTAGTCGTAGCAGCAGTAGTGGTAAAATTAGTATTAGTAGTTGTAATAGTTATCATCGTAGTATTAGTAGCAGCAACAACTGTAGTAGTAGCCGTTGTACTTGTAGTAGTAGCAACAACAACAGTCGTAGTAGTTGTTGTGGTAGTTCTTGTAGTAGTAATAGTAGTACTATTAGTAGTAGTAGTTATTGTAGTAGTAGTCGTTGTAGTAGTAGTAGTAGTAGTTGTAGTAGTAGTAGTATTAGTGGTTGTAGCTGTAGTAGTAAAATTAGTATTAGCAGTTGTAATAGTAGTAGTAGTAGTTGTATTAATAGTAGTGGTGGTAATAGTAGTAGTAGTATAAGTTGGAGTAGGCATAGTAGTAGCTGTAATAGTAGTAGAACTCATAGGAGTAGGACTAGGAATAGTAGTAGTCATAGTAGTAGTAGAAGTAGTTCTCATTGTAGTAGTAATAGGAGGAGTGGTAGTAGTAGAAGTAGTAATAATAGCAGTAGTCATGGTAGCAGTAATAGTAGTAGTAGAAGTTGTGGTAGTAGCAGCAGCAGCAATAGCAGTAGTAGCAGTAGCAGCTTTAGTAGTAGTAGTAGTAGTAGTAGTAGTAGTAGTATTAGTAGGAGTAGGAGTAGGAGTAGTAGTAGCAATAGTAGTAGTAGTACTAGTAGTAGTTGTTGTCATAGTAAAAGCAGTAGTAGGAGTAGAACTAGGAATAGTAGTAGTCATAGTAATAGTAGTAGTAGTAGTAGCAGTAGTAGTAGCAGCAGTAATAGCAGTAGTTGTTGCGTTTATAGCAGTAACTATAGTAGTCATAGCAATAGTAGCACTAGTAGCTATAGTAGCAGAAACAGTCCTAGTAGTAGCAGACTTTATAGTAGCAGTAGTAATAATAGCATATGTACTAGTAAAAGTAGTAGAAGTGGTAGTCGTAGTAGTAATAGTAGTAGTAGTAGTTGTTGCAGTAGTAATACTCGCAGTAGTAGTACCAGCAGCAGTAGTGGTAGTAGTAGAAATAGTAATAGTAGTAGTAGTAATAGTAATAGTAGAAGAAGTAGCAGCAATAGTAGCAGAGATATTTGTAGGAGTAGAAGTAGTAGTAGTTGTAATCATTGCTATACTAGAAGTGGTAGTAGTAGAACTAGTTGAAGGAGTGGTAGTATTAAAAGCAGTAGTAGTATTAGTGTCAGCAGTCATAGTAGTTGAAGTAATGCTAGTAGTAGTATAAGTAGTAAGAGTAGTAGAAGTAGTACTAGTCATAATAGAAGTAGTAGTGGTGGTAGTAGTAGTAGTAGTAGTAATAGTGAAAGTTGCAGCCATAATAGTAGTAGCAGCAGTAGTAGTAATAGTGAAAGTTGCAGCCATAATAGTAGTAGCAGTAGTAGTAGTAGTATTAGTAGTAGGATGAGAGTTAGAGTAGTAACAACAGCAGTTGTAGGGGTAGTAGTAGTTGCAGGAGTAGTAGTAGTAGTAGGAGTAGTATTAGTAGTGGTAGCTATAGTTGTAATAGGAGGAGGAGGAGAAGCTGCAGTAGTAGTAGCAGTAGTAGCAACAATAGTAGTAGCAGTAGTACTAGTAGCAGTAGTAGAAGTAGCAGTAGTAGTAGCAGTAGTAGTAGCAGTATTCGTAGTAGAGGTAGCAGTAGTAGTAGCAGTAGTACTAGTAGTCGGAGTAGTAGCAGTAGTAAAAGTAGTAATAGTAGTAGTAGTAGTAGCAATAGTAGTATTAGCAGTAGTAAAAGTAGTAGTAGTAGTAATAGTAGTAGTGGAATCAGTAGTAATAGTGGCATTAGTAGTAGTAGTAGTAATAGTAGTAGCAATATTAGCAATATCAGAAGTAGAATTAGCAGCAGTAGTAGTAGTAGTTGTAGTAGAAACAATAGTAGTCGTGGTAGTACAAGTAGTAGCTATAATAATAGCAATAGTAATAGTTGTAGTAATAGTAATAGCAATAGTAGCAGAAGTGGAAGTAATTATAATAATAGTTATTGTAGTAGAAGCAGAAGATGTAGTAGTAGCAGTAGTTGTAGCCGAGCAGGAGTAATAGCAGGCCAAGTAGTAGTGCTGTTGTACTAGTAGTAGGAGGAGGAGAAGTTGTAGTAGTAGTAGCAGTAACAGGAATAGTAGTAGTAGTACTAGCAGGAGTAGTAGTAGCAGTAGTTGTAGTAGCGGAGTAATAGCAGTGGCAGTAGCTGCATTAGTAGTAGTAGCAGTAGTAGTAGAAGTAGTTGTTAAAGTAGTAGTAGCAGTCATTGTTGTAGTAGCAGCAGAAATAGTAGTAGCAGTAGTTGCAGTATTAATAGAACGAGTAGAAGAGTAGTAGTAGCAGTAGCAATAGCAGTAGCAATAGTAGCAGCAGCTGTAGTAGTAGTAGGACTACTAGTGGCAGCAACAGTAGCAATAGTAGCAGTAGTAGCAGTAGTAGCAATAGTAGGGAAAGTATTTGAAGTAGCAAAAGTAGTAGTAGTAATAGTAGTAGTAGTATTAATAGTTGTAGTGGTATAGTAGTAGCAACAGTAGTAGTGGTAGTAGTAGTAGCAATAGTAGCTGTTGTGGTAGTAGTAGTAGTAGTAGTAGTAGTAGTGATAGTAGTAGTAGTAGTAAAATTACTAGTAGTAGTAGTCGTGGAAGTTGAAGCAACGGTAGTAGTAGTACTAGCAGCAGCAATAGTTGAAGTGGTAACATTAGTTGTAGTAGCTGCAGTGGTAGTTGTAGTAGTAGTAGGAGAAGGAGTCGTAGAAGTGGTAGTAGTGTTTGTTTTAGTAGTAGTAGCAGTAGTAGTACTAGTAGTAGTTGTTGTAGTAGAAGTAATAGTAGTAGGTGCAGTAGTGCTAGTAGCTCTAGTAGGTAGTAGGAGTAGTAGTAGCAGTAGCAATAGGAGTTGTTGTTGTAATAGTCATAGTAGTAGTAGTATTAGCCGTAGGAGCAGTAGCAGCAGGTGTAGTAGTAGGAGGAGGAGTTGTAGTAGTTGTTGTAGAAGTAGTAGTAGTAGTAGTAGGAGTAGGAGTAGTAGTAGCAATGAGAGTAGTAGTTGTAGTAGTAGTATTAGCAGTAATAATTATAGTAGTTGTTCGTGTAGTTGCAGTTTTAGTAATAGTAGTAGTAGCAGCAACAGTAGGAGTAGTAGTAAAAGTAGTAGTGGTAGGTGCAATAGTAGTAGTAGCAGTAGCAATAGGAGTAGTTGTAGTAGTAGGAGTAGGAGTAGGAGTAATACTTGTAGTAGTGGAAGAAGAAGTACTAGTAGTAGTAGTAGTAGTAGTAATGGTAGAAGTAGAGGAAGTAGTAGTAGTTGTAGAAATAGTAGTAGTAGTGGTGGTGGTGGTGGTGGTGGTGGTGGTGGATGCAATAGTAGCAATATTAGTTGTAGTAGTAGTAGTAGTAGTAGTAGTTGTAGTAGTAGCAGTAGTGGTAGTAGTACTAGTAGCAATCGTAGCAGTAGTACTAGAAGTAGTAGAGGTAGTTGTACCAATAGTAGTAGTAGTTGTAGAAGTAGTAGGAGGAGGAGTAGGTGTAGGAGTAGGAGTAGCAGTATGAGCAGCAATAGAAGTAGTACCAGAAGTTGCAGTAATAGTGGAAGTAGTAGTAGTTGTTGGAGTAGTAGTAGCAGCAACAACGGTAGTAGTAGTTTTAGTAATAGGTATAATAGAAGTAGTACTAGCGGCAACAGTAGTAGTAGTAGTAGTAGTAGTAGTAGTAGTAGTAGTAGTAGTAGTAATAGTAGTAGTAGTAGTAGTAGTAATAGTAGTAGTAGTAGTAGTAGATATAGTAGTAGTAGTGGAAGTAGTTGAAGTAGCAGCAGGGGTAGTTCTAGAAGAAGCTGTTGTAGCATAGTAGTAGTAGCAGTGGTAGCAGTTGTTGTAGTGGCAGTAGTAGCAGTAGTAGCAATAGTAGAATTTGTAGCAGTAATAGTAGAAGTAGCAATAGTATTAGTAGTAGTGATAGTAGAAGCTGTTGGAGTAGTAGTGGTGCGAGTACTAGTTGTCCTAGTTGTAGTAGTAGTAGTAGTAAAGGTATTAGCAATAGCAGTAGTAGCAGTAGTATTAGTTGTAGTAGTAGCAGTAGAAGTAGTAGTTGTTGTAGTTGTAGTTGTAGTCATATTAGTAGCAGTAGTAGTAGTCATTGTGGCAGTGATAGTAGTAGCAAAAGTAGGAGCAATAGTAGGAGAAATAGTAGTAGTAGTTAGAGTTGTAGTTGTTGCAGTACTTGGAGTAATAGAAGTAGTACCAGCAACAACAGTTGTAGTAGTGTCGTAGTAGCAGTAGCAGCAGTTTCAAGAATACTAGTAGTAGTAGTAGTGGAAGTGGTAGTAGCAAAACTTGTTGTTATTGTAGTAGGAGTAGTAGTAGGAGTAGGAGTTGAAGTAGTGGTAGTCAATATAGTAGTAGTAGAAGTAGTAGAAGCCAAAATGGTAGTTGTATTAGTAGTAGGAGGAAGAGGAGTTGAAGTGGTAGTAGTGTTTGGTTTAGTAGTAGTAGTAGCAGTTGTAGTAGAAGTAGTAGCACTAGGAGCAGCAGCAATAGTAGTTCTAATAGGTATTAGTAGTAATAGTAGTAGTAATAGGAGTTGTTGTGGTAGTAGTCGTAGTAGTAGTGGTATTAGCAGTAGGAGCAGTAGAAGTAGGTGTAGTAGTTGGAGTAGTAGTAGCAGTAGTAGTTGTAGAAGTAGTAGTAGTGGTAGTAGTAGTAGTAGCAATGGGAGTAGTTGTAGTAGCAATGGGAGTAGTTGTAGTAGCAGTAGTATTACTAGTAATAATTGTAGTAGTTGTTGGTGTACTAGCAGTTCTAGTAATAGTACTAGTAGTAGTAGTATGCGCATTAGTAATAGTAGTAGTAGTAGTAGTAGCAGTAGCAATAGTTGTAGTAGAATAGGAGTAGTCGTAGTTGTAGAAGTAGTAGTAATAGTTGTAGTAGCAGTAGTAGTAGTTGTTGTTGTTGTTGTTGTTGTAGTAGTAGTAGTAGTTGAAGTAGTAGGAGCAGCTATAGTAGCAATAGTAGTAGTAAGAGTAATAGTAGTAGCAATAGTAGAAGTTGTAGTAGTAGTAATAGAAGTAGTGGTATTGTTGGTACTAGTGATAGTAGAAGTTGTTGTCATAGTAGTAGTGCTAGTAGTAGTTGTTGTGCTAGTAGTGTAGTAGTAGTCGCAATAGTAGTAGTAGTAGAGGTATTAGCTATAGCAGCAGTAGTAGTAGTATTAGTTGTAGTGGTAGCAGTATGAGTAGTAGTAGTAGGTGTTGCAGTTGTTGGAGTAGCAGTGTGCAAGCAATAGTTGTTGTGGTAGTAGTGTAGTAGTAGTTGTAGCAGTAGCAGTGGTAGAGGTATTTGCTATAGCTATAGTAGTAGTAGTATTAGTTGTAGTAGTAGCAATAGAAGTAGTAGTAGTTGTTGTTGTAGTTGTAGTCGTATTGGTAGCAGTAGTAGTAGTAACAGTAGTAGTCGTAGTCGTCTTAGTGGTATTGGTAGCAGAGGTAGTAGCAATAATAGGAGAAGTTGTAGTAGCAGTAGTAGTAGTAGAAGTAGTCGTAGTTGTGGTAGTAGCGATTAAGGAAATAGTATCAGTAGTAGTAGTAAGGGTAATAGCTATAGAAGTATCAATAGTCGTAGTAAGGGTAATAGCTATAGAAGTAGTAGTAGTAGTTGTATTAGTTGTAGTAGTAGTAGTCAGAGCATTTGTAGCAGTTGTAGTAGTTGTAGTAGTAATATTAGTAGGAGAAGTAATAGGAATAGTAGTATTAGTATCAGTAGTAGCCGCTGCAGCAGCAGCATTAGTAGTAGTAGCTGGCTCACTAGTTGTATTAGTAGTAGTTACAGTAGTAGTAGTAGTAGTAGAAGTAGTAGTTGTTGTAGTAGTAGCAGTACTAGTAGCAACAGAAATTGTAGCAAAAGTAGTAGCAGAAGTATAGCGATAGCAATCGTAGCAGCAGTAGCAGCCGCTGTTGCTGTAGTTCTTGTTGTAGAAGTAGTAGTAGTAGTAGTAGCAGTAGTAGTGGTAGTAGTAGTAATAGTAGCTGTAGCAGTTGCAGTAGTAGTAGCAGTAGGAGTTGTTGTAGCAGAAGTAGTAGTAGAATTATTAATAGTACTAGTAGTAGTAGTAGTATTGGCAGGAGTTGTGGTAGTAGTAGCAGAAGCGGTAGCAGCGGTAGTAGGAGTTGTAGTAGTAGTAGTGGTAGGAGTAGTAGTAGTAGGAGTTGTAGAAGTAGTAGTAGTAATTGTTATAGCAGTAGTAGCAGAAGTAGTAGTAGTTGTAGTGGTAGTAGCAATAGGAGTAGTAGTAGCAGTTCTTGCAGTAGTTGTAGTAGCAGCAGTAGTAGTAGTAGTAATAGAAGTAGTAGCAGTAGTGGTACTAATAGTAATAGTTGCACGAGTAGCAGTGGTAGTAGTGTAGTAGTAGCTGCTGTAGTAGTTGTAGTGGTAGTAGCAGCAGCAGCATTAGCAGTAGCAGTAATAGTAGTAGTACTAATAGCGTAGTATGTCGTGGTTGTAGTGGCAGTAGTAGTATTTAGTAGTAGTAGTAGTAGTGAGTAGTAGTAGTAGTTATTAGAGTAGTAGTAATAGTAGTCCGCAAGCAGCAGTTTAGGGTAGTTAGTAGTAGTAGTAGTAGTAGTAGTAATAGTAGTAGCAGCAGCAGTAGTAGTAGGAGTACTAGTAGTAGTAGTAGTGGTGATGGTGGTAGTAGTAGTAGTGGTAGTAGTAATAGCAGTAGCGGTAGTAGTAGCAGAAGTGGCAATTGGAGTAGTAGTAATAGTAGGAGGAGGAGGAGGAGGAGGAGGAGGAGGAGGAGGAGTAGTAGCAGAAGCAGCAATTGGAGTAGTAGCAGTTGTTGCAGTTGAAGTAGTAGTAGCAGTAGTAGCAGCAGTTGAAGTAGTAGTAGTAGCAGTAGCAGTAGTAGTAGTTGCTATTGTAATTATAGTTGTAGTAGTAGTATTAGTTGTTGTGGTAGTAAAAGTGGTAGCGGAAGTAATAGTTGTTGTAGTTGTTGTTATAGTTGTAGTGGTAGTCGTAGAAGTAGTAATAGTGGTAGTAGTAGTTGTATTAATAGTAGAAGTTGTAGTAGTAGTAGGAGTGGTAGAAGCAGTAGTAGTAGTGGTAGCAGTGGTAGTATTAGTGGTAGTAGTGGTAGTAGTAGAAGTGGTAGTAGTAGGAGAAGTAGTCGTAGTAGTAGTCGTAGCAGCAGCAATAGTAGCAGTTGTAGTTGTAGTAGTAGTAGCAATACTAATAGTTGCAGTAGTGGCAGTAGTCATAGTAGTTGTTGTTGTAGTAGTAGTCGTAATATTAGTAGGAGTGTTTGGAGTAGTAGTTCTAGTGATGGTTGGTACATGTACTGCTACACCTACTACTACTACTGCTACTACCACAACTATTACAACACCAACGACTACTACTGCTACTACCACAACTATTACAACACCAACTACTACTACTACTACAATTACTTATACTACTACTACTACTGCTTCTTTGACTATTACTATTTCTACTACTACTACTACACCGCTACTGCTTCACTACTACTATTACTACTAATTCTACTGCTAATATTGTTGCTGCTGTTGCTCCTTCAGCTGTTGAAACGCCAATTGCTACAAGTACTACTGCTACTACTACGACTACTACAACAACAACAACAACAACAATAACTGCTACAACTACTTCGTCTACTTCTACTACTTCTACTAGTTCTTCTAGTACTTATACTACAGCTACAACTTCCACTACTACTACTACTGTCTCTACTACTACTGTTACTACTACAACTTTCACTACTACTACTACTACTAATACTACTGGTACTACTACTAGTACTACAACAACAACTACTACTACTTCTACTATAATTGCTGCTTCTACTAGTACAACAACTAGTAGTAGTATTACTACTGTTGTTGCTACTAATTATACTACTATTACATCAGCTACTACTACTGTTGCAACTATTACTACGACTAAGATTACTACTAGTGTTGTTGCTGCTACTACAACTGCTCCTACTACTCTTGCTACTGGTGCTACAACTACTATTACTACTACTCCTACTACTACTACTGTTGCCAGTACTACTACTGCAACTACACTACTACTACTTCTACTACTACTACTACTACATCTGCTATAACTACCTCTGTGACTACTACTCGAACTACTACTACTACTTCCACTACAACTACTATTAGTACTACAACTTTTGTCACTGCTATTATTTCTACTATTACTACTACTACTACTACTATTACTACTACTATTATTATTGTTGCTGCTATTACTATTACTACTACAACTACCACTACTACTACTACTATAACTATAACTACTACAACTACTACGACTACTACTACTTTTCCCGTAATAACAACTACAACTACTTCTCGTACTACTACGACTACTGCTACAACTACTTCTGGTACAATTACTACTATTGCTACTACTACGACTACTACTAATAGAACTATTATTGTTAGTACTACTACTATTCTTGCTACTACTGCTGCCACTACTACTGCTAATACTATTACTACTGCTACTACTACTACTACTACCATTACTACTACTACTACTACAACAACAACAACTACAACTACTACTACACCTACTGCTGCTGCAACTACTACTACACCTAATGCTGCTGCAACTACTACTTCTGTTATGACTGCTACTACTACTATTACTACCACCACCACTAGTACTGCTTCTCGTACTACTACTACAACAACTACTACAATAGGTACTACTACAACTTCTACTACTACAACAACAACAACTACTACTACTACTTTTAACTACTACTACTTCTACTCGTAATGCTGCTGATGCTACTACTACTACAACTGCTACTACTGCTACTGCTACCACTACTACTACTACTACTACTACTACTGCTGTTGCTGCTACTGCTGCAACTATTACTACTACTGCCGCTACTACCAATAAAACTACTGCTGCTGCTACTGCTGCAACAACTACTACTCCTACTACTACTACTACTACGTCTTTTCGTACTATTACTAATTCAACTACTAGTAGTGCTACTACTACATCAACTATTACTACTACTACTGCTACTGCTACAACAACTACAACTACCGCAACTACTACTACTACTATTACCACTAGTAGGACCGCTACTACAATAACTTCAATTATTACTTCTATTACGGCTACTACAACTACTGCTACAACTGCTAATATTTATTTTGTTGCTACAATAACAACTACTACTACTGCTGCTGCTACTACAACAACTAATATTCTTGCAACTGCTACTACTAATGCTGCTGCTATCCGCACTACTACTACTTCTACTTCTACTTCTACTAGAACTTCAACTACTGCTACAACAACAACTACTACTACTACTACAGCTGCTACTACATCTACTACAGTTACTATATGTACTACAACAACACTACTACTTCTGTTGTTGTTGCCGCTACTACTAATGCTACTACAACTATAGTTGTTGCTACTACTGCTGCTTCTAGTGCGACTACTACTACTACTACTAGTACTACTAATACTTCTACTATTACTACTACTACTGCTGCTACTACTGCAGCTGCCGCTACTCGGCCGCAACTACTACTGCTACTACTACTGCTATTACTACTGCTGCTACAGCTAATACTACTACCATTACTATTGCTACTACTACTATTACTCTTACTACAACTGCTACAAATACTACTACTACTACCACCACCACTACTGATAATCCTATTACTACTCCTCCTACTACTACTACTACTACTGCAACTACTACAACTACTGTAGTTTCTATTACTGCTACTACTAGTACTACTACAAATACTACTACTACTAATAATACTACAACTACTAATGCTACTACTACTACTACTACTACTACTCCTGCTGCTGCTGCTGCTATGGCTAATACTACTCTACTACTACTACTACGTCAACTACTACTAATACTACTACTACTACTACTTCTACTACTACTACTAATACTACTACTACTACTACTACTACTACTGCTACAACGTCAACTACTACTACTACTTCTATTATTACTTCTGTTGTTGTTGTTGCTACTACTGATACTACTACGACGACAAATACTACAACTATTAAGACTCCTAATACTTCTCCCACTGCAATTACTACTACTATTACTACTATTAAAGCTACTACTACTCATATGAGTATTACTACTACTCCTACTAATACAACTATTACTACTACTACTACAATTACTACAAATTCTCCTACTACAACTACTAATACTGCTACTACTACTATTCCTATTGCTACTCTACTACTACTACTACCACTACAACTAATACTACTGCAACTACTACTACTGCTGCTATTACTACTGCAACCACGACTACAGCTACTACTACTACTACTCCTACAACTACTACTACTGTTACTACTACTACTTCTACTACTACTACTCCAACTACAACAACTACTACTGCTTCTACTCCTGCAGCTACTACTACTGTTGCCGCTACTAACACTAATTCAACTGCTACTACTATCCAAATACTAATGCTGCTGCTACTACTACTACTACTCCTGCGGCTATTACTACTAGTACTACTACTTCTTTTCGTACGACTACTAATTCTGCTACTACTAGTGCTACTACAACATCCACTATTACTACTACTACTGTGAATGCTACGAGTACAACTTTCGCTACTGCTACTACTTCTACTATGGCTACTATTACTACTACTACGACTGCTACTACAACTACTACTATTATTATCACTATTAAAGCTACTACAACTACTACTTTTATTGCTATAATTGATTCTGCTGCTACAATAAACACTACAACAACAACAACTACTACTACTACTTGTAATATTCTTGCTACTACTGCTGCTGTTGCTGCTGCTATGGCTACTACTACGAACACTTCTTCAACTAGTACTACAACTATAGCTACAACAACTACAACTACTACTACTACAGCAACTACTCCAACTTCTACAACGACTACTACTTCAGCTGTTGTTGCCGCTACCACTTATCCTACTTCAACTACAGCTGTTGCGACTACTACTGTTGCTACTGTGACTACTACTACTACCACTGCTACCACTAATACTAGTACTATCACTACCACTACTATTGTTACTATAGTTGCTGCTACTACTGCTGCTGCTACTACTGCTGCTACTACTACTACTGCTACTACTACGACTACTGCTGCTACTACTACTACTGCTACTACTACGACTACTGCTAATACTACCACAATCACTACTACTACTACTATTGCTACTGCTACAGCTGCTACTAGTTCTGCTGCTGCTGCTACTACTCCTGCTGCTGCTTCTTCTACTGCTACTACTGCTAATACTACTACTATCACTACCACTACTACTACTGCTGCTACAAATACTACTACAAATACTGCTACTACTATTACTACAATTACTACTACTACTGCTATAGTTTCTATTACTGCTACTAGTTGATCTACTACAAATACTACTACTACTACTACTAATTCTACTTCTACAACTAATCCTACTACCACTACAACCACTACTTCTACAATTACTGTTACTACTGCTACTATTGATTCTGCTGCTACAACAACCATTACAACTGTTACTCCGACTACTACTACTTATAATACTCTTGCTACTACTACTACTACTGCTGCTGCTGCCGCTATGGCTACAACTACGAACCCTACTTCAACTAGTACTGCAACTATAGCTACAAAAACTACTGCTACTGCTACTACAACAGCAGCTACTCCAACTGCTATAACGACTACTACTACTACAACACTACTACTTCTGCTGTTGTTGCCGCTACCACTAATGCTACCACAACTACCGTTTCTGCGACTACTACTATTGCTACTACGACTACTACTACTACTCCGGCTACCATTAATACTACTACTATCACTACTACTTCTATTACAATTACTGCTGCTACTGCTGCAGCTGCTGCTACTGTTGCTGCTGCTGCTGCTGCTATTACTACGACTACTGCAAATACTGCCACTATCACTACTACTACTACTGTTGCTACTACTGTTGCTACTACTACTACTACTACTACAAATACTACTACAAATACTACTACTAATACTACTGTTGCTACTTAAACTCCTGTTACTACTCCAACTATTACTACAAGAACAACAACTACTACTACTACTACTATAGTTTCTATTGCTGTTACTAGCTACACTACTACAAACACTACTACTACTACTTCTACTACTGTTACTACTTCTACTACTACTACTACTACAACGTCTACCACTAACACTGCTACTGCTACTACTTCTACTATTACTTCAATTGTTGTTGCTGCTGCTGCTTCTCATACTACTACTACTATTAATACTCCTAATACTTCTGCTACTACAACTGCCACTAGTCGTACTACTACTACTTCTGCTACTAGTGCTACTATTACTCCTACGACTACTACTACTACTACTCCTACTGCTTCTACTACTCCTCCTACTTCTACGACTATTACTACTACTACAATAATTTCTGAAAATTCTCTTACTACAACTACTAATACAGCTATTACTACTACTCCTACTATTACTCTACTACTTATAGGACAACTACAACTAATATTGTTGTCACCACTACTCCTACTACTACTACTACTGCAACCACTACTACAGCTACTACTACTACTACAACTCCCACTCCTACTGCTTTTGCTACTACTACTACAACTTCTGCTACTACTACTGCCACTACTACTACTACTATTGCAACAACAACAACAACTACTACTACTACTACTAGAACTACTACTACTCCTACAGCTGCTACCATTACTGCCGATACTACCACTATTCAAACTATTACTACTATCACTAATACTACTATTACTGTTGCTGCTACTACTACTACTGCTACTTCTACTGCTGCTACTACTTCTTTTCGCACGACTATTAATTTTGCTACTAGAAGTGCTACTACTACTTCCATGATTACTGGGATTACTATTACAGCTACAACGACTACAAGTACCACTTCTACTACTGCTTCTACTGTGGCTACAGTTACCGCTTTTACAACTGCTACTACAATAACTACTATTATTACTGCTGTTACGACCACTTCAACCACTGCTACCACTGCTACTATTGATTCTGCTGCTACAACAACAACTACAACTACAACTCCAAGTACTACTAGTAATACTGTTGCTACTACTATTGCTGCTGCTACTGCTGCTAGGGGTAATACTACCAATACTACTTCAAGAAGTACTACAACTACGGCTACAACAACAACTACTACTCCTACTATTACAGCACCTACTCCAACTACTACAATGATTACTTCTGCTATTAGAACACTACTACGTCTGCTGTTGTTGCCGCTAACACTAATACTACTACTACTACTACTACTACCACAACTACTGCTACTGCTGCTGCTGCTACTACTGCTAATACTACCACCATCACTACTACTGTTGCTGCTACTACTACTACTGCTACTACTGCTATTGCTACTGCTAATACTGCTACTATCACTACTACTACTACTACTACTACTACTACTACTATTACTACTACTACTACAATAATAACTATTAATGCTACACTACTACTACTACTGCTACCACTACTGTAATTCCTAATACTACTATTGCTACTACTACTACTACTACTGCAACTACTACTACTACAACTAATACAACTACTCCTACTATTGCTACAACTTCTACTACTGCTACAACAACAACAACTACTCCTATTACTGCTACTACTACAACTCCTGCCACTATTACTATTACTACTAGTGCTACTACTAATGCTACCACAGCTACTACTACTACTACTACACCTCCTCTTCCTCCTCCTCATCCTCCTACTACTACTCCTGCTACTACTACTTCTCCTACTACTAGTACTAGTACTACCACTACTGCTTCTACTACTACATTTGCTGCTACTACTACCTCCGTTATTTCTGCTACTAATAATACTACATCTACTTCTACTTTTACTCCTACTGCTGAAACTACTACCACTACTTCTGTAACTAATACTACTACCACTACTATTACTAATACTACTGCTCCTACTGCCACCACCACCACTACTAGTACTACCATTACTATTGCTACCACTGCTAGTACTACCACTAGTACAACTATTGCAACTATTACAACTACTTTTCCTACTACAACAAATACTACTGTTGCTACGTCTACCACAACTTCTACTACTACTACTACAACTTCTACATCTATTACTACTGCTACTACTTCAGCTACTACTACCTCAACAACAACTACTACTACTATAATATCTATTATTGCTACTACTTGTACTACTACAAACACTACTATTACAACTATAGTATCTATTACTGCTACTACCTGTACTAGTATAAATACTACTACTACTACTACTACTGCTTCTACTACTACTACTAATGCTACAATTATTACTACTTCTACTACTACCACTACTACAACTACTACTACGGCTAATACGACTACTACTAGTACTACTACTACAACGTCAATTACCACTAATACTGCTACTACTAGTACTTGTTCTACTCTAACTTTTTTTGTTGTTGCTGCTATTGCAACTCATACTACTACTACTACTAATGATACTACTATTAATACTCCTAATACTTGTCCTACTGCAACTACTGCTACTTCTTCTACGACTATTACTGCTACTAATGCTACTACTACTCCTACGGCTACTAGTACTTCTCCTACTTCTTCTACTACTACTCCTACTACACAGACGATTACTATTACTACTATAATTTCTACAAATTCTCCTACTACAACTACTAATACTACTACTACTACTACTCCTACCACTACTTTACTACTTCTACTACCACTACAACTAATTCTACTGCTACTACTACTTCTACTACTACTTCTACTACTACTATTACTGCAACCACTACTACATATACTACTCCTACTACTACCTCTACTGGTACTGCTATTACTACTCGTAATACTATGACTACTACTACTGCTACTACTGCTTGTACCACATATGCTACAACAACAACAACTGCTATTGCTACTACTACTACAACTACTACTACTCCTATTACTAGTCTACTACTACTACTACTTATACAACTACTGTTACTACTCCTACTATAGATTCTGCTGCTACAACAAACGCTACAACTACTACTTGTAATACTCTTGCTACCACTACTACTGCTGCTGCTGCTGCTGCTATAGCCGCTATGGCTAATACTACGAACACTACTTCAACTAGTACTACAACTATAGCTACAACAACTACTACTACTGCTATAGTCCAACTGCTACAACGACTATAACTACCACAACACTACTACTTCTGCTATTGTTGCCGCTACCACTAATGCTACTACAACTATAGTTATAGCGACTACTACTACTACTTCTCTACTACTTATACTACCACAGGAACTAAAACTGCTACCACCACTACTGCCATTGCTACGACTACTACAACCACTACTACAGCTACTACTACTGCTACTACTCCCACTCCAACTATTGCTGCTCTTACTATTACAACTTCTACTACTACTACTGCTACTATTGCTACTACTACTGCAATAACAACAACTACTGCTACTACTACGACTACTACTACTACTACTACTCTTACAGCTGCTACTAGTACTGCCGCTACTACCACTATTCCAATTGCTACTACTATTACAAATACTACTACTGCTGTTTCTCCTACTACTACTACTAGTTCTTTTCATACTACTACTAATTATGCTACTAGTAGTGCTACTACTACTAGTATTACAGCTACAACGACAACAAGCACCACTTCTACTATTGCTTCTATTGCGGCTACTATTACCGCTTCTACGACTGCAATGACAACAAGTACTATTATTACTGCTGTTACGGCTACTACAACTACCGCTACTACTGCTACAATTGATTCTGCTGCTATAACAACAACTACAACTACAACTCCTACTACTACTACTAGTAATACTCTTGCTACTACTACTACTGCTACTTCTGCTGCTGTTGTTTCTCCTATGACAACAACTACCAACACTACTTCTACTAATACTACAACTACAGCTATGACAACTATTGCTACTGCTACTATTACAATAGCTACTCCAACTGCTACAATGACTACTACTACTACTACAACACTACTACTTCTACTATAGTTGGCGCTACCACTAATGCTACTACAACTGCATTTGCTGCAACTACTGCTGCTGCAACCCCCACTACTACTACTACTACTGCTACTACTAATACTACTACTATCACTACTACTACTACTGCTATTACTATTGCTGCTAATATTGCTACTACCACTACTACGACTACTGCAACTACTACTGCTACTACTGCTACTACTAATACTACCACTACTATCACTACTACTGCTATTCTACAGCTGCTACTACTGCCACTACTAATACTACTGCTAATACTACCACTATCACTACTACTACTGCTGCTGCTACTACTACTATTGCTACAACTGCTACTACTACTACTTCTGCGACTACTACTACTACTCCTACTACTACTACTACTACAGCTGCTTCTACTACTGCCGCTACTAATACTACTACTCTTACTACTACTAATACTGCTACTACTACTACTTCTACTATTACTTCTGTTGTTCTTGTTATTGCTGCTACTCATACTACTACTACAGCTAATAGTACTACTATTAATACTCCTAATACTTCTCCTTCTGCAACTGCTACTATTCCTACTACTACTCCTACGGCTTCTACTACAACTGCTATTGCTACAACTATCACTACTACTACTACAAATACTAAAAATTCCCCTACTACAACTACTAATAATGCTACTACTACTACTCCTACTACGACTCAACTACTTATACTACCACTACAACTAATACCATTGCCACAACTACTACTATTTCTACTACTACTGCAACCACTACTACAGCTACTACTACTGCAACCACTACTACAGCTACTACTACTACAACTACTCCCACTACTACTACTACTACTGCTGCTACTACTACAACTTCTACTACAACTATTGCTACTATTGCTACTACCACTACGACTACTACTACTACTACTACTGCTGCCATTACTACCAGTAATCCAACTACTACAACTATCAGTAATACTACTACTGCTTCTGCCGCTACTACTACTGCTGCTACTACTACTAGTACTACTAATTCTTTTCATACTACTACTAATTCTACTACTAGCTCTGCTACTACTACTTCCACTATTAATACTACTAATGCTACTGCGATAATGACAACAAATCCCGCAACTACTAGTGCTACTACTACTGCTGCTATAGTTACCACTACTACGACTGCTACTACAACAACCACTATTATTACGGCTATTATGGCTACAACAATAATTGCTACTACTGCAATTATTGATTCGGCTGCTACAACAACAACTACTACTACTGCTGCTGCTACTACTAACACTAATTCTCTTGCTACTCCTACTGCTGCTACTCGTACAGCGGTTGCTGCTGCTATGGCTACTACTGCTACTACTACTTCTAACTAGTACCACAACTACAACTATGACAACTTCTGCTACTGCTACTATTACAACTGCTACTACAACTGCTATAGCGACTACTACTACTACTACAACACTACTACTTTTGCTGTTGTTGCTACTACCATTAATGCTACTACAACTACAATTGCTGCGACTACTACTGTTGCTACTATGACTGCTACTGCTACTGCTAATACTACTACTGCTGCTACTACCACTGCTGCTGCTACTGCTGCTACTACTACTACTGCTATTGCTAGTACCACCACTATCACTGTTACTACTACTGTTACTACTATTACTGCTACTACCGCTGCTGATGCTACTACTGCTACGGCTACTGCTGCTTCTACTACTGCTACTGTTAATACTACTACTATCACCACCACTACTACTACTACTACTACTGCTGCTGCTGCTGCTACTACTACTCGTATATTACTATTAATGCTCATACTACTATTACTACTGCTACCACTACTATAATTCCTACTACTACTATAGCTACTAATACTCCTCCTACTAGTGCTGCAACTTCTACTATAGCTACAACAACAACTACTACTCCTATTGCTGGTGCTACTACAACTCCTGCCACTATTACTACTACTAGTACTACTACTATTGCCACCACAGCTACTACTGCTACTACTACACCTCCTCTTCCTCCTCCTCCTCCTCCTACTACTACTGCTACTACTACTACTTCTCCTACTACTAGTAATGGTACTACCACTACTACTTCTACAACTACTCTTGCTACTACTACTACCTCCGTTACTTCTGCTACTAACACAACTACATGTACTACTACTTCTACTCCTACTCCTGAAACTACTACTACTACTTCTGCACGTAATACTACTATAACTACTACCACTACTATTACTAATACTACTGCTCCTACTACCACTACTACTACTACTACTACCATTACTATTGCTACCACTGCTAGTACTACCACTAGTACTGCTATTGCAACTACTACAACTACTTTTCCTAATACAACTAATACTACTGTTGCTACGTCTACCACTACTTCTACTACAACTACTACAACTTCAACAACTACTACTACTGCTACTACTTCTGCTATTACTACTACAACAACTACTACTACTACTATAGTATCTATTATTGCTACTACTTGTACTACTACAAATACTACTACTGCTACTACTACTACTACCATAGTTTCTATTACAGCTACTACCTGTACTACTATAAATACTACTACTACTACTACTACAACTACTACTACGGCTAATACGACTTCTACTACTACTACTACAACGTCGACTACTACTAATACTGCTACTACTACTACTACTTCTACTATTACTTTTGTTGTTGTTGTTGTTACTGCAACTCATAATGCTAGTACTACTAATGATACTACTATTAATACTCATAATACTTGTCCTACTGCAACTACTACTACTCCTTCTACTATTATTACTGCTACTAATGCTACTACTACTTCTCCTACTACAACTGCAGTTGCTGCTACTAATACTGTTACTATTATTGCTTCTAATGCTACCATTGCTACTATTGCTACAACAGCTACTACTACAACTATAACAAGTACTACTACTATTTCTCCTACTTCTACTACTAGTTCTGCTACTACTTCTGCCAATACTACTGCGACTACTACTGCTATTTCTACTACTATTGTGACTACTACTACTGCGACTACTACTGCTACTACTATTGTGACTGCTGGTGCTACTACATACATTGTAACTGTTGCTATTACTACTACTACTGCTGCTACTCCAAGTATTGCGACTACTACTACATATGCTACTACTACTACTACAAATACTACCACTACTCCAACTACTAGTATTACCATTACTTCTACCACTACTACTACTGCTGCTGCTACTACTTCTACTACTACTGCTGCTACTTCTACTGTTACTACTTCTGCAACTAATGCTACTACAACTACTACCACTACTATTATTGCTACTACTACTACTGCTGCCACTACAAATTCTACTACTACTACTATTGCTATTGCTACCACTGCTACAACTACAACCACTGCAGCTGCTGCCACCACTTCACCTACTACTAAGAGTACTACTCCTGCTACTACTACCGCTACAGCTGCTACTACTTCTGCTACTACTACTACTATTACGACTACTCTCACTACTAGTACGACTAATACTGCTACTACTACTACTACTACTATTATTACTACTGCTACTACTACTACAGTGACTACTACGACTACTACAACTAGTACGACACCTACTGCTGCTACTATTGCTATTGCTGCTGCTACTACTACTACTACTACTACTACTACTACTACTACTACTACCACTTCTCCAACTTCCACTACTAGTACTAGTCCTTCCACTACTTGGCCTAAGACTACGAAAACTGTTGCTACTACTACTACTACTACGACTACTGCTGCTACTGCTACTACTACAACAACAATTACTACTATTACTGCAACAACTACTACTGTTACTACAACTATTGTTGCTGCTGCTACTACTTCTACTACTATTGCTACTAAAACTGCTACTACTAATGCAGCCATTGCTTCTACTTCTACTACTACAACTGCTACTACTACAACAACTACTATATCTCCAACTACTACTACTGCTGCTACTACTACTACTTCCCCTACGACTGCTATTACTACTACCACTACTGCTCTTACTGCTAATGCTACTACTGCTACTACTACAACTACTACATCTTCAACTAATACTACTACTACTACTACTATTACTTCCCCTATGACTACTACTACTACTGCTCTTACTGCTAATACTACTACTACTGCGACTACCACTACCACTATTACTGCAACTACTTTGGCTACTGCGACTACTACTACCACAACTACTACTTCTACTGCTACTACTGCTACAACTAGTAGTAGTAGAACTACTGCTGCTGCTGCTATGACTACTACTACTACTGCGCGTACTACTACTACTACTACTACTAATGCTACTACTACTACTAATGCTACTACTACTACTACTACTACTACCACTACTACCATTGCGACTATTATTACCGCTACTCCAACTACTGTGACTATGACTACTACTACAACTACTACTACAGCTCCAACTATTGCTACAACTTCTACTACTAGTACAACTACTACTACTACAACAACAACAACTACTCCTATTACAGCTACTACTACAACTCCTGCCACTACTACAACTAATACGACTTCTGCTATTATTACTACCATTACTGCTGCTACTTCTACTACTACTACTACTACTAATACTACTACTACTACTACTACTACTACTACTACTACTTTTATTACTACTACTACTACTATTATTACTACTGGCACTACTACTACTACTACTAGTACTGCTACACGTTCTACCACTACTACTACTGCTGCTACAACTGCTACCATTACTACTGCTACCCCTACTATTGCTACTACTACCACTACTACTTCTCCTACTACTAGTACGACTAGAACTACTGCTACTTCGACAACAACTACAATGAATACTACTTTTACTACTACTCCTTCTACTACTACTACCTCGGTTACTACTGCTACTACCACAACTACATCTACTACTACTTCTACAACTCTTGGTACTACTACTACTACTGCTTTTGCAACTAATACTACTACAACTACTACAACTACTATTACTAATACTACTGCTCTTACATCCACCACTACTTCTACCACTACTGCCACTACAATTGCTACCACTTCTACTACTACCACTAGTACTACAATTGCAACTAATACTACCACTGCCACTGCTATGACTACTTCTCCTCCTCCTCCTCCTCCTCCTTCTCCTCCTACTACTACTACTACTGCGATTACTATCCCTATGGCTGCTACTATTACTGCTACTACTACTAATACTGCTACTGCTCTTACTACTAGTACAACTACTAATGTGATTACTACTACTACTAGTACTACTACAACTACAACAACTACTACTACTACAACGACAACAACAACTACTACTACTACTTCTACTGCTACTGCAACTACTACTACAACAACAAGTACAACTGCTGCTATTACTGCTACTGCTACTACTACTACTACTGCTACTACTACTGCTACTGCTACAACTATTGCAATCGTTGCTACTAATACTAGTCATACTGCTACTACTACTACTCCTACCCCATTAGTAGTACTACTACACCTACTCCTACTATTGCTACTACTACTATCACTACTTCTCCTACTACTACTACTACCACTACTGCTAATACTGCTACCACTTCTACGGCTACTACTACAACTACTTCTGCGGCAACTACTATAGCTGTTGTTGCTCTTACTACTAGTGCCACTACAACTACCACTACTACTACCACTTCTCCTACTACCACTACTAGAACTAGTACTTCCTCTACTTTTCCTACCATTACTACCGCTGCAACTAATACTACTATTACTACTACAACTACTGCTTCTGCTACTACTACAACAACTAAAACTTCTATTACTCCCACTACTACTACTACTGCTAGTACTATTGCTAATACAATTGCTGCCATTGCTAGTACTTCTACTACTACAGCTACTACTATTGTTGCCATTGCTGCTATTTCTACTACTACAACTAAAATAACAATAAGTACTACTGCTGCTGCTACTACTACTACCACTACTGCTGCTACAACTACTGCTAGTACTACTACTGCTATTACTGCTAGCACTGCTACTACTCTGACTACCACTACTACTACATCAACTTCTACTACTTCTGCTACCGAGACTACAACTACTACCACTACTACTACATCTACTGCTACTACTACTACAACTAGTACTACTACTACTAATGCTACTATTAATAATACTACTATCACTACGACTACAACTACTACCACCACTACTACCACAACTAGTACTACTACTACTAATGCTACTACTACTACTACTACTACTACTACTACTGCTACCACTACAGTCATTGCTACTACTATTATTGCCACTGCAACTGTTGCTACTACGATTATTACTACTACTACTATAACTGCTACTACAAGAACAAGTGCTACCGCTGCTACTTCTACACCTACTACAGCTACTAATGTAGCTACCGCTACTTCTACTACTGCTATTGTTGCTATCTATACCACTAGTATTACTACAACTACTACTACAACTACTACAACTACCATAATTGCTACTGCTACTACTAATGCTGCTACTAATAGTACAACTCCTACTACTGTGGCTACCAATACTACCACTCAATACAACTACTATTGTTGTTGTTGTTGTTGTCGCTGATCCTACTACTACTACTACTGTTGTTGTTATTGTTGTTGCTACCACTTTGACTACTACTATGACTTCTCCAACTACAATTACTACAGCTACTGCTTCTAGTGCTACGATTACTATTGCTACTACTACTACTACTACTACTTCTCCTACTGTTGACACAATTACTACTACTACTGCTACTACTACTATTATAATTAATGAAGCTACAAATACTTCTTCAGCTACTACTACTTCTACAACAACTTTCCCAACTACTACTACTACTAGTACTACTACTATAACTACTACTATTGCTACTACTACTGCTACTACTACTTCTCCTTAAATAACTACTACTACTATTTCTCCTACCACTAATACTGCTACTATTACTACTACTACTACAACTACTACTGCTGCTGCTACTACTACTACTACAACAACAACTACTACTTCTACTACAGCTACTGCTGCTTCTACTGCTGTTGCTACTTCTACTACTTCTACAACTACAGCTACTACTACTACTACTACTACTACACCTACCGCTACTACTACTACTACTACTACCACTACTACAATTCATAATACCACTACTACCACCATTACTAGTAGAACTACTAATACTACTACTACAACTACTCCTAATACCACTACTGGTACTACAACAACCACTATTGCTAATACTACTACTCCTTATACAACTACAGCTACTACTACTACTACTACTACAACTATTGCTGCTAGTATTGCTGCAACAGCCGCAACAGCTACTACTACTACTACAGCTACTATAGGAACTACTGGTACTACAGCTTTTACTACTACTACTAATATTGCTACAGCTACTACTTCTACTACTACTATTACTACCACCACCACCACTATTACTACTACTACTACGTCTTCTCCTCCTATTGGTACTTTTGCTGCTACTACTTCAACAACTTCTAATATTATTAGTACTACTACAACACTTGCTCCAACGACTACTGCTACAACTACTACTACGATTACTACTACTGCTACTACTTCCTCTTCTTCTTCTACTACTACTACTATTTCTACTGATACTTCTACTACCGCTACTACTGTGACAACTACTACTTCTACATCTACTACTGCTACTACTACTACAACAACTAATGCTACCACTACTACTATGACTACTACTACTACTACTACTACTACTACTACAACTACTACTACTACGTCAACTACTACTAATACTGCTACTACTACTACTTCTACTACTACAACTAATACTACTACTACTACTACTTTTACTACTATTACTACAACTACTGCTATTGCTAATACTACTAGAACGTTAACTACTTCTACTACTTCTACTATTACTTCTGTTGTTGTTGTTGTTGCTGCTACTGATACTACTACGACTACAAATACTACAACTATTGATACTCCTAATACTTATCCTACTGCAACAACTACTACTATTACTACTAATAATGCTACTACTACTCCTATTAATACGACTATTACTTCTACTACTACTACAATTACAACAAATTCTCCTACTACAACTACTAATACAGCTACTACTACTACTCCTATTACTACTCTACTACTTCTACTACAACTACAGCTAATACTACTGCTATTACTGCTACTGCCACTACTGCTGCAACCACTACTATGACTACTACTACTCCTCCTCCTCCTCCTACTACTACTACAACTTTTGCAATGACAACTACTACTACAATGACTTCTGCTACTTCTACTGCTACTACACCGGCTCCAACAACTAATACTACTACTACTACTACTTCTACGACAACTACTACTACTGCTACTACTACTCCTCCTCCTACTACTGGTACTACTACTATTATTACTAATACTGCTACTACTACTCCAAATACTACTACTGGTACAACAACTACTACTACTCCTACTACTACTCCTAATACTATGACTATTTCAACCAATCCTACTACTCCTACTACTACTACCACTACTACTACTACTACTACTTCTTTACTACTACTACTACTACTACAACTACTACTACTACTACTACTACTACTACTACTACTACTACTACTACTCTACTACTACTACTACTACTACTCCAGCTACTACTACTCCTATTGCTACTACGACTCCTACTCCAAATCTTACAGCTACTTCAGCTCCTACTACTACTACTGCCCCTACTCCAACTACAACTACTCCAGTTACTACTACTATTCCAACCCCTCCTATAGCTGCGGCTACTAGTACTATTAGTACTACAACTTCTGCTGCTCCTACTGTTACCACTACTACTACTACAACTACTCCTACTACTACTCCCACAACTACTACTACTCCTACTACTAGTGCTACTACTACCACAACTTCTACTACTACAACTAATACTACTACCACTCCTACTACTACTACTACTACTATTACTTGTACTACTAGTACAATTGCTACTACTACTCCTCCTACTACTGGTACAACTGCTATTAATACTAACCGTACTGCTACTACTCCTACTACTAGTACTACTCCTATTACTATTCCTACTCCAACACCTACAGCCATTACTACTCCTACTACTATAACAACTACTACCACCAATATTCCAATGCCCAGTCCTACTATTGCAACTACTACTACTCCTACTACTATTACTACTACTCCAACTCCAATTCCTACTCCAACCACCACTCCTAATACTACTACTACTACTACACCTACTTCAACTACTACTGCTACTACCACTATTACTACTCAGCCACTACAGCCACTACAAATACTCTAGCTAGTACTAATCCTACTACAACTCCAACTTTAACCCCTACTAATACTACTGCAACTACTACTACTACTACTACTACTGCTATGTTGTTGCTACTAATACGGCTACTACTATAACTACTACTAGTTCTAATGCAATTGTTACTACTACTACTACTACTACCGCTATTACAACTGCTACTACTACTACTACTACTGTAGCAGCTGTTATTGCTGCTACTACCACTAATAAAACTACTCCTACTACTTCTCCTACTGCTATTACAATTGCAACTACTACTACTGCTACTACTACTGTGACTACTACTACTACTACTACTGTGACTCCTACTACTTCTCATACTTCTACTACTACTATGGCTACTACTATTGCTACTACTACTACTACTACTACTTCTACTACTTCCGCTTCTACTACAACTCCTTTTGCTACTGCAGCTACTCTTGCTACTACTACTGTTACTACTGCTGTTGCTACTGGTACTATGACTACTACTACTACTACAACTACTACTACTACTACTACTACTACTACTACTACTACTATGCCTACTAATACTACTACTACTACTCCTACTAGCACTACTACTACTTTTTTTGTTGTTGCTGCTATTGCTACTATTTCTCCTACTACAACTACTAATGCTATTGCTACTACCGCTTTTCCTACTACTACTTCTACTAGTGCTTTTATTGCAACAACAACAACTACTACTACTACTACTACAACTACTGCTATTAATAGTACTACCAGTATAACCACTACGGCAACTACTGTGACTTTTACTACTACTACTACTACTTCCACTTCTCTAACAATAATAACTACTTCTACTTCTCCAACAACTACTACTTCTTCTACTAGTACAATTGCTACAAATACTGCTACTGCCTCTACTACTGCCACTACTACTACTGCTACTGTTGCTAGTAATGCTACTACTATGACTACTACAACTACTACTGCTACTACAACGTATATTACTACGGCTACTACTACTACTGCTACTACTACTACAACTACTACTGCTACTACTACTACTTCTACTCCAAATACTTCAACTACTACAATGGTAACTACTGTTGCTACCTCTACAACAACTACTACTGCTACAACTGCCACTACTACTACCACTACTGCTACTACCACCACTGTAACTACAGCTACTACTGATATTACTACTATCGGCCCAACCACAACTACTACTAGTAATACAACTAATTCTGCTTCTCCAACTACTACTACTTCTGCTACAGCTACTAATACTATCACAACAAAAACAACTACTGCTACTTCTACTACTACTATTACTCGGATGCTACAATTGCTACGATTACTACTATTACTACTACTACACTACTAATACTATTGTTGTTGCTGCTACTTATACTACTGCTAAAACAATTGCTACTACTATTACTAGTACTACTACCATTGCAACTACTACTACTACTACTAATACAAAAAATACTAATACTACTACTACTACTCCTCCTACGCCTATTACTACCGCTACTACTTAGGCTACTACTACTTTTGCTACTCCCACTAATACTATAGTTTCAACTACTACTACTGCTACAACTCGTATCGCAACTACTACTACAACAACTACTACTACTTCTACTGCTATTTCTACTACTATTTCTGCTACCACTACTGCTGCTACGACTGCTAAGACTGCTACTATTGCTACTACTACCACTGCAACTACTACTGCTACTACTACGACTACAACTATGACTACTACAACAGCTATTACTACAATTACTACGGCTGCTGCTATTGCTAGAACTGCTACTTCTACTACTACTACTACTGGTACTACAACTGCTACTGACACTACTGCTACTATTTCGACTACTTCTACTACTACTGCTGCTTCTACTGCTACTACTGCTACAACAACTATTACTACTACCACTGCTACTACTTCCACTACTCTAACTACTGCTATTACTAATACTTCTCCTACTACTCCTAATACTACTACTCCAACTACTACTACTATTACGCCTAATACAACTAAATCTGCTACTATAACTATAACTTCTGCAGATATAAATACTACTACTATAATACTACTATTACTAATACTACTACTACTAATGCTCGCAGTGCTACCACTACATCAAATACTGCGACGACTACTACATCTGCTAGGACTATTGCTACTACTACTACTACTACTACAAATGCTGCCACTAATGCTAATACTGCTGCTACAACTATGATGATTACTAATGCTAATGCTACTACTGCTAAGATTGCTACTACTACTATGATGACTACAACTTCTACTACAACTACTTTTGCTACTACTATTGCTACTATCATTACTACTATTACTGCTATAACGGATACTGCTATAGCTACTACTGAGCTTAGTTGCTCTTTCCCAATCTGGTATCAGAGCCTAGTTCCTTACCTGGCTTAACACCTTCCATGGCTGAGTAGAACCCCCTTTCTAGGTACTCATCGGGGATGTGTGTGATGGTTTCTGACCTTATGGCCGTTGATAACCAGACCATAGCATGCCGAAAAATCCTGAATTGACCCCTCGGGTGGCACAGAGGCTGGACCTAATAAGTCCACCGCAAGGTCGATATTGGGAGAGAAGTAGGTATTCGTGGCCTTGGTGAGAAGGAGACTCAGGAATTTCTTACGCCGATCACGGGGTCTGAATTGCAAAAGGCCGCAGTGCGCGTAAATCTGCAAGAGGCAGTAGCTGCCAGTCGGATGAGCATGACAGATACTAGGGTGAGCGTCTGAAGTTCTCGGAGTGCTCGTCTCTTGTTCGATAAGGTAGGATATATACCTCACACCCTGAACCCAGAGTACCTAGACCTTCATCAATTGCTATACACCTCCCGGTGAATGAACACGTTCCTTCCAGCCAAAATAACCTCCTCATACCAAGAAGCCTTACAAGCCGTTGAACCCATAGAACACCCAGCAGTTGGATTCATCAAACCCAGTGATTATACGAGTGTTTCAGCTCAAAATATAGCCCTTCTAAAGCAAAATAATACCCAAATCCAGCTTCTAGTTCAAATTGCGGAAGCCCTACGGGATATCCAAGCCGATATCCAGCTCCTCAGAAAGCAGAAAACAAAGAGTGACAGTCCAATTCTCCCAGAAACTTTACTCACAAAGCTAGAGAATCTGTCCCTCCACCCTAAAACCAGGCCTCCCGAACCACGCGGGAGACTCCTTATTTTTAAAGACCCCTTGCTAATTTTGCAGGAGGAACAAGCAAAGCTAAATGGCAGCAGTAGTCGTGTTGGAAAAAGCGCCCCAGCCCCTGGTCGAAGACCAAATTCGGGGGTATAGGCGAAATCAGCGATGACTCTACACTGCACAACAAGCAACACGGCGGATCGTCCGTCGCCTGACGGGGCAACCTGCCCCTCAACACGTCTTAGAACAGCAACTGGACCCGCAGGAGAAATTGCGCCAATCCATGCGAAAATGCGCGGCTATAGCTCCTGCCGAAGTCCTTTATCATTCCAGAACAGATGATGAGCACCACCGAGTATACATCCACCGCTCGGAGGAGTCCATCAGTTGCGTCGGCGACGCACAGGTGGACCAGAACTTCATCCAAGATGACAGTTACCAACAGCTCAGAAAGAGCGGTATGAAGTTCATACACATTGGTGTTATGCAAGTACGCCTGCAGGTGCTCCATCGACACGAAGAAGGAACACTGGCGCTTGTCGTGTTCCGAGACAATCGGTGGCAGGGTGATAAATCACTAATTGCCACCATGGAAGTTGACCTCACGCAGGGGAGCCAATTAGTTTACATTATCCCCGATATTATGATGACTATTGGAGATTTTTGCAGGAATGTTCAAATCTCCATTCTAACTCGGGGCTATGATACATGGCACCAGGGTGAGGCCAACTTACTCGTTACCCGAGGACTGATCGGAAGGCTGTCAAACACACCAAACGTGGCCTTTGCATATGAAGTCGCAGGAGTCACTGACTATCTAGCAAGTCATGGTGTTCATGCCCTCCCTGGACGACGGTACTCGACGGCACAGCTGTGTGGGATAAACTGGCTCCTGAAGCCCCCTCAAATCCGGCCTATCCTGACACCCACCGAAGTGTCCAGTACGACACTCCTAGATGGAAGGATCTCACTCAGCTTCAACCATCATGCCTCTATTCCTGACACCACTGAGGATGAGATTGTTGCCATCCTCACTCACGAAGAGGCTCCAGATGAGACGACGGAGGAAGTTTGGGACACCTTGGGCGAACCAAGCGGAAAATATGACTATTATGTCAAGTATTCTGCTCCTCCGTCCTTCTTCACGCCCTTTCCAACCACACCGACAGGATGGGACGATCTGGAAGATGACCTACTAGGACAGCAGCCTGCCATAACAGGATGCAAGCAGCCTCAGCATCCGGCTCCTCGAAAGGTGATGCCAGCTAAGAAGTGGCGACGCCGCTTTGCCCAACAACAGCCGGCGAACGGGCATCTTACGTGGCGACCAAAAGGACGGGAGAGCCAGTGTCCAACTTGCGGAACCCATGCAGGAGATACACGCCCAGGGGCCTCTGTACTCCGGTCCATGGAACCTCTGCAGGAAGGGACTGGTGACAACACCCACCTTCTAGCCACGTGGCGTCTGACCAACCAAGAAGGCAACTCTGATGCTGAACATGACCCAGATGAGTATTGTGAGTATTTGCAATATTATACTTGTTTGGGAAATACAGATGGAGAAACAGTACTCGTTGCCACTTTAGAAGAAGAAGACTGGGGTATGGAGTATCCCCAACGGGCACCACCGGCACCACCTCAGCAAGCAAAGCCAACGAAGCGGCTTTGCTCCTCTTCCATTGTCTCTGAATACAGGCCCCCAGTGGAATCAACCATGGGCCCTGTTAACTACCCCCCAGCGGGGAGACCTACTGAGCCTGGTCCAAGCCAAGGACCAATCTTCGGCGACTACCAACCCAAGAATCTGAGGTTCAAAGCCAGGAATACCTCAGAATGGTGGAACCTCCCTTCTGCCCAGCAGCAATCAGGGGCTATCTTTGTTATGCCCCCCCAGATTGGGCAATTCAGCGACGTCTTCATGCGTTGGGAGTCCATCACCAAAAATTCGGTGGCTCTACAGGGTTTCACAGATTCCCGGACAAAGACTGAATTCATTGAGAACTTGCTTGGGGAGTCTGAAAAGCTCGCCTGGATCCAGTGGAGGATGGCCTGCCCCATGGAATACCAGCACCTGTTGGATCATGCAGATGGTGCTGACGGTACGCAGAACATCCTCTCACAGATTCGGACCATATTCGCCCTGGAAGATCCCTACCAAGGCTCAACAACAATGCAAGAAGAAGCCTACAGGGATCTGGAACGGTTATCCGGCCAGAATTTGCGGGATATCGTTCCTTTCCTTAATGACTATATGCAGGTAGCATCTCGGACTGGCCGGTTATTCACTGGCCCGGAGCTCTCAGAGAAACTCTGGTCAAAGATGCCTGGCTCTATTGGCAAGAAAATCAAAGCAGCATTTGAAGCCAAACACCCAGGTAACACCATCGGAGTTTATCCTCGAGTCCTATTTACTTACAAGTACCTAGAAGAAGCATGCAAGGAGGCAGCCTTTACCCGGGCCCTCAAGGATTTGTCGTTCTGTCACGACATTCCAATCCCGGGGTATTATCAGCGACCCCAACGAAAGGTTGGCGTTCGGCGGTCGACAACCTATAAAGGGAAGCCACAGCCTTCGCATGCCCGCATCGAGAAGAAGAAGCACCTCATCCGCAACAGGAGGTGTAGATGCTTTCTCTGCGGAGAAGAAGGGCATTTTGCCCGAGAATGCCCCAATGAGCGACAGAATGTCAAGCGCGTCGCCATGTTCGAGCAGCTTGACCTTCCTGCCGATGGCGAAATTGTGTCCGTTCAAGAAGGCGATGACCCTAGCGATGCCATCTATAGCATTTCTGAAGGGGAGGAGGACACGGCAATCTGACAGGAAGAAAAGATTTTCATGTTTCGGGAAGAAGACAGGACCTGGTGGATTGGCCCGACAGGAGGCTACCGCGCCATGGTCAAAGTTTCACAGCAACAGTACGAGTGTAGCCACACTTGGGAATTACATCAAGATGTGCCTGACGCGTACGAAAGATGCTCTTGCTGCCAGGCACCCTCCCAAAAGTGCTACCGTATGCACTGCCCAAGCTGTAAGCTGACAGTATGCGGCAGATGCAGCTGGTACTACTTCAGCAAAAGAGTTCCAGTGGCCCAGACATCCCTTCCAAGGTATGAGCCCAATGACTTACTACTTGAACAACAAAATTACATTTCTACTTGTGAAAGGGAAAAGCGGCAGCTGCAAAAACAGCTCACTCTCGCCCGTGAAGAGAAGGAGGCCCTTCAACAACGCCTCCTCCTTGCCCAAGAGGAAAGCCAGCACTGGCAACGTGAGTCTGAAAACTGGAGGCTGAAGCACAAAGAGCTCGAAAATACCACCATGGAGCTTGACCGCATGGTGCTCGAGCGAAGTGATTTGCAAAAGGAAATCCAAAAGCTCCAATGGGAAAAAGGAGCACTCAAGCAGCAGGAGGATGAGCCAGCGGATACCGACGACCTTAACGTACTTCGCGTCGACACTACTCAGCGGCTCCTCTCAGCTGAAATGAGGGTGACAACACCACCCCGGCGGACGAAGAATATGCTCTACAACATTAAGGTGAAGTTCGATATTCCCCATATAGTGCCATTTGAAGTCAATGCAATCCTCGACACAGGGGCTACAACTTGCTGCATTGACCAAGGAACGGCTCCTGCCAATGCCCTGGAGGACAACCCCTTCCTCGTGCATTTCAGTGGCATCAACTCCCGCACTTCGGCCAATAAAAAGCTTAAATTCGGACGCATGATGATTGGGGAAAACGGCTTTCGGATCCCTTACACATATGCCTTCCCGATGAAGTTGGGGGAGGATATCCAGATGATCCTTGGCTGCAACTTCATCCGCGCCATGCAAGGCGGCGTCCGCATCGAAGGAAATACGGTTACGTTCTACAAAAACGTAACCACAATTCATACTCTCCCATCTGTACCGACTGCAGCAGCTATGGAAGAGCTGGACCTAGATGAGGATGAGTACATTCAGATACAAGAGCTAGTGCAGTATGCAACGGACCAACAGCCATCACGGAGCTTCACCAGCAGCGTTGGCTCCCTGCTTGAAGAACTCAAACGCCAGGGATACATTGGTGAGGACCCACTGAAATAGTGGTCCAAGAACCAGGTGCTCTGCCACCTGGATATCAAAAACCCGGATTTCACTATCGAAGACCGGCCCTTAAGGCATATTACACCACAAGCCAAGGCTACGTATGCAAAGCATGTGAAAGCACTACTAAATCTTGGCCTTATTCGCCCCAGCAGAAGCCGGCATCGCACCACTGCAAGCATTGTGAATTCCGGTACAACAGTTGATTCCCGAACGGGCCAGGAGATCAAAGGCAAGGAGCGGATGGTCTTCAACTATCGGCGCCTAAATGATCTCACCAACAAGGATCAGTACAGCCTGCCTGGGATCAACACCATCTTACGGAAGGTAAGCAGAAGCCACATTTACTCAAAATTTGATCTGAAATCAAGTTTTCATCAAGTGGCTATGCATCCTGCCTCCGTGGAATGGACGGCATTCTGGGTACCAGAAGGCCTCTATGAATGGCTCGTAATGCCATTTGGCCTGAAAAATGCACCCGCCGTATTCCAACGGAAGATGGACAGTTGCTTCAAGGGGACAGAAGACTTTATTGCAGTATACATTGATGACATTCTGGTCTTCTCCTCCTCTGAAGCGGAGCATGAACGACATCTGAGGGTCATGCTCCAGATCTGCCAAACTAATGGGCTAATCCTGAGCCCAACAAAGATGAAGATAGCAGTCTCGGAAGTAGAATTCTTGGGGGCAGTACTTGGCAATCAGCGAATCAAGCTGCAGCCCCACATTATCAAGAAGATTGCAAACTTCCAGGAACAGGAACTAACCACCATGAAAGGCCTCCGAGCCTGGCTCGGGATCTTGAATTACGCCCGAAGCTATATCCCTAATCTAGGGACTCTACTCGGGCCACTCTATGCAAAGACAAGTCCTACGGGAGAAAGGCGCGGGAACTCCCAAGATTGGGACTTAGTCGCAAAAATCAAGGCCTTGGTGCAAAAGCTGCCGGATCTCGAATTACCTCCAGAAGCCAGCTATATGATCCTTGAGACCGACGGCTGTATGACGGGATGGGGCGGAATGTGTAAATGGAAGCCCCAAAAGTATGACCCCAAGTCCATGGAGAAGGTATGTGCCTACGCTAGCGGCAGGTTCCATCCAATCAAATCCACCATTGATGCGGAACTCTATGCCGTCATGAATACGCTGGAAGCACTAAAGATTTACTACCTGGATAAGGCTGACTTGACTATGCGAACAGACTGTCAAGCAATCATAAGCTTCTTCAACAAGTCAGCTAACAACAAGCCTTCCCGCGTACGCTGGCTCGCCTTCACCGACTACATTACTGGCACGGGACTCGCCATCCAATTTGAACACATCAGCGGAGAGGATAACCAGCTGGCGGATACTCTCTCCCGCTTAATTATTTCACTTGTTATTTTAGGATGGCCTGCACCCGAAACTCTGGAAGGACTCAGCCTCGTAGCAACCCGGTTACAGGAAACACACCAGACACCCTCTCAGAAGGCAAAGGAGGAACACTTGGCGGAAGCCCAAGCCTTGTGCTACAATATGAATCACAACTGCAGCTCCTACAGAGCCTTCCAATGTCCCTCGATACCTACGACGCCATCAGGCGGCGGCTTCAACAGCTGGAAAGACAAAGTGCCCAGGAAGCACTTAAAGCTGTTCGACAGTTCCGGGACCTCCATGCCCTGAAGCTATCCGAAGCCACAAAGCGCGCAGGACGCAAGACCACGGGCAACTTCTGGGCCCAGTGGCATCCTGTTGTAACCCAGATTGATGTCCAGCTTGAAACAGCAGTCAAACTCACAACTGACGCAGCCCAACGACTGCCTGCCTTCATGTTCTAAGCACAGCAGAAAGCCTGCGCAAGAAGAAAGCGGTAGCATTCGGCCCAACAATCCAGCCCAAAGGGTCCAAAGTTGCTTGGACCAGACAGTCCAAAGAATAACCAGCCCGGCCCAGTCCAAAGGAAATCGTATCCTGATGGTGTAAAGTAAAGTTCCTTTTATAAAGTAGCTTTTAGAAAAGCCACTTTATAAAAGAGACTTTTGTAAAGTAACTTTAGACTTTTGTAAAGTAGCTTTAGGAAAGCTGCTTTTGAAAAGCAGCTTTAGCTTTTATAAAGTAGCTTTAGGAAAGCTACTTTTGTAAAGGCAGATGTGATCTTATCGCATCTGCTAGGTGTAAGGCTTCCCTATAAAATGGGAAGCATATCATAGAACTGGATATAGAAGAATCACCAAAGAATTCTCTCTTCTGGGTTTTGAGTTCATCCTTTCTTCTACCTTCACACTTCCGCAACTCTTTCACAATCAGAGCTTAGTTGCTCTACTGCTACTACTAATACTATAACTACTATTGCCGCTACCATACCTACAACCACTAGAATTATTGCTATTACTGTTGTTGCTTTTACTACTACTACTACTATAGCTACTCCTAAAACTAAACCTACTACTACTGCTACACCTATTCCTACTACAACTCCTACTCCTACTACTACTACTACTACAACTACTACTACAACTACTAATACTGCTATTACTACTATAGCTCCTTCAGCTGCTGCAACTACTACTATTAAACCAATTACTACTGAAGTCGACCTTCCTAACGCCGGCGATGCTCGCCAAACTGTTCGAGGTCTCGAAAGCTCTTTTCAAGAACGAAAGTAGCAACAAGAAATAAGGAGAAGATATGGAGAAACTCTCGGATTCTTATTGCTAAATTCCTTACGATTTCTGGGGATTTACTTCCATTTCTGAGATGTCATTTACAATGGAGGCGTGCCCCATATATAGAGGGCACGGTGATGTAAGCGCTCACATCAGCTGGTGGTATGAGCTAAGCGCTTACATCAGCATAATAGTAACCTATACTAGAGTAGGCCTATAGCCTTTACATAAGACTCCAAGGGAAGTCTTGTCCTAGGCATAGCCTTCTTATCCTAAGGCGTAGCCTTTACAAAAGAGTCCAAAAGAGATCTTATCCTAAGGCGTAGCCTTTATATCCTAAGGCATAGCCTTTACAGAAGACTCCAAACGACGTTGCTTTCATTGGCTGGTAGCTTGTCCTTTGGCTAGGCTCGTCCTCTTGCTAGGCTTTGACTTCTTATTCTGTAGCTCTAGCTACTACTGTACTATACAACAGGATTCGACTTTCCTGTATTAGCTACTATACTTCCCACCACGCTCCGCCTGCTACGGGACAATGGTAGGTATTGCCTGCGTCTGCTTGACTCGTGCTCTCTTGTTCATGAACCATTTGTGGATGCTGGCTTCAGAGATTGGTCCATGTAGTCTTAGCGCCCAAGTTAGGTCCTGTGTTTGCTTCTTTCTTGGGGGCCTTTCGCTTTGACGGAAAAGGCTGTTGAGTATCAGCAGTTGCGTTGGTGTTGGTGCCCACCGTCGTCCGGCTGTGGGTTCTGTGTTGCATACTTTTGGCCATTTGAGTTGTATGGAGCCTGTCAGGTGCTCCCTTGTTTTCTTGATAAGCAGCTTAATTTCAGATTGCTGCTCCTTGTCATAGTCTGCACATGCTATGTCCTTGAGAATTTTGTTGGTGTGGTCGTAGAGCTCTTGTATGATGAATCCCGGGTACTCTGTACGCCTTGGTACTTGCTCACCCTGCGGGATGTAGTGAACCACACAGTTGTGCATGATATTTTCTGCAGGGACTACCTTAGTATGGAAACTATAGAAAAGTTTCCTTGAATCCCTGGATTCTCTTGGACTCCCATCTTCCATGAGTGCTTCTTTTGGGCGGTACAGCCATTGTCCTATGAGGGACACCTGTCCTCGTTTGTCTTGGAAAATCCCCTTGATAATAATTACATAGGGATGTTCATATATTGATTCGGGCGCTAGTAGTACCTCGTCATGAAGATGGTAGGTTTCTCCATCTAGCCTGAATGCGAGGTAGTGTAGTTTCTCCTCTGGGCCCCTTCTGGAGGTTAGAACCACCTTTCCTACGGGCTTTGCTGGGTACTCCCCTTGTGCCAGGGGAGAAGCACTTGTTGTTGTGGTAATGGAACTTGGTCCATTGTTATGCCTAGTGTACCCTTCCTTTTGCGGTTGGCATTCTTCTTCGAGTTCTTATAGAACATATATGACTTCATTTTGTATGAGTGGGCGGAGGGAGTTGTGGAGATTCTGAGGATCCTCCCCTTTTGAGATGTTGTATATTGCATCACTCTAGTCCTCTCCTTCCTGCACAGATATTAAGTCATAATTATCTGGAACATCTATTTGCTCGAAGATGGCAACCCGTTTTACATTCTTTCTGTCATTGGGGCATTCTCTGGCGAAATGCCCCATGTCTCCACAGAGGTAACACTTGCAGCGCCTGTTGCGCACAAGGTGCTTCCTTCTCTCAATGTGCACGTGGGTGTCGTGCGGCTTTCCTTTGTACGTCTTCGCCTTTCTGACCCCGTACTTCTTTTCTGTGGTGTAGTAGCCTGGGATCGGAATCTTGCTATAGAAGGAAAGATCCTTAAGGGATCTTTTGAATGCAGCATCTTTGCATTCCTCCTCCAGGTATTTGTAGGCGAATAGTATCCTGGGTATCACCCCGATGTTTACTCCAGGATACCTCTGATCGAAGGCCGCCTTCATTCTTCGGCCAATGTCTCCCGACATTTTTAACCAGAACTTCTCATATAGCTCCGTGCCTATAAACAACCTTCCGGTTTTGGTAGCTAACCTGATGTAGTCATTCATGTATAAAAGGATATCTTTTATGTTTGTACATGAAAGTCTTTCCAAGTCCCAGTATGCCGTGTCTTGAGCCAAGGTTGAACCTTGGGCTGGATCCTCCAATGAGAAGACCCTTCTCATCTGGGAAAGAATGTTTTGAGTGCCATCCCTTCCTCCTCCGTCTGCAATAATGGCTTGGTATTCTGCGCCATATAGCATACGCCATTGCACCCATGCAAGCCTGGCTGTTTCCCCTAGGAGGTTTTCCATGTAGTCAATCTTGTCTCGCGCATCAGTGAATCCTTGCGCGGCAACATGGTTCCTCGTGATGGTTTCCCATCTTGCAAATGTTTCCTCAAATAGCCCAAGCTGTTCGGGTATTATCAAGAGGGCTCCTTCGTTCTGCTGTGCGGACGGTAGGGTCCACCTTTCATTGTTGAAGCCTCTTTGGAAACTTCCTTGGTTCCGCTGCCCAGACTCCGTTGTTATTCTGGATATTGCTGGAGTCGTGTTGGCCACTGGTGGGTAACCTGGGGGTCCTGGTTCCATTGAAGCATCTGTGGGGGGCATGTACGGCCCGCTCGGAGATGTTGCCGAGGTTAGTGTACTTGTGTACAACCTCTCAGATAGCCTTTAGGCTAGTTTTCGCAGGGCAGGGTACTCCATCTCCGGTACTTCCTCTTCAATGCCTGCTGCAATAACATTAGTACTATGAGGGGGACAAGTGTTACCTTCTTCCTTATGCCTCTCAGAAGGTATGCTGGCTGGTTCCTCCTCATCAGGTTCTTTCTCATCATCTTCGTCTCCCCATCCAGTTGGTTCGGGGGGACCATAGTAGAATGACTCTGGGGGAGTGTATTTGACATAGTAGTCATACTTCCCACTAGGTTCTCCTAGTGTGTCCCAGACTTCATCTGGTTGTTGGGAAAGCACGTCCCTTCTATATTCAGGAGGGTCTTCGTCCTCATCGGGATATACATCCCACTTTGGAGCTCTTATTGGGTATTCCATCTCTCCTTCTCCTTCAGGGAACCCCTTTTTGTAGAGCTGATGAAAGTAACTTTCGTCGTCACTTTCCTCTTCAGCTTCTTCCTCTTCCTCCAGCAGGATGGCAATTATATGAGGAGTTCTGAGCTCCTCTTCGTCATTGAATGCCTCCTCATCTCTTGGGAGGTAGCAGGATCTTCTTGGCGTTACTGCCGGCTTGTAGCTTTTGAAACGCAGAGAGATACTCCCATCAAGGAGGCTCCTACTCATGACCACCTCAGGTTGAGTTGGTGCGGAGAGCTTTGTTGGTCGGACAGTCCAGCTACGCCCTTGCAGCGCCTCTGCTGAGTACCTACATCCTGGGAGGGCGTGTACTCCGTGGCTTGCTAGGTAGTCGACGACTCCTTGAATT